>NW_006497511.1:2253371-2283429 GCF_000471905.2 Amborella trichopoda
AAAAATCTAATTCCAGCACAGCAATAGTTTATTATTATATATGTCATTTATTATAAGAAGAACTGCTAGCAAACATATAAACTCATCTCATACAATTACATAACTACATAATTAGTTCGAACCCAATAAACACAAAATCATCAAAAGATGGTGATATCTGTGTCATTCAATCCACAGTCACAGTCCTTGTTTCTTTCCATCTCTACCATTTAGATTGGTCATTGAGCTTTTCAACAAGATCAGATATTTTGGTGGGATCATATGTATGTCAAATGCTAACTCTTTCCCACTCTAAATAAAAACCAAAACATTTCCACATGGAAAAACAAGGTTAGCAGGCATAACCATATTTTTGCTCTACGTTAGGATTTAGGAAACAAGTGAACACTTTAATTTTGGAATCTGACCCACTAGAACAACATAAATAATAGATTATCCCACAAAAGTTAGCTATATGGATGAACAAATAATAGTTGTCATAGCCTAACCGTAGATCTCCTCACCTCAGCCTGATGTGCAAGAATGGACTGCAGAGGCGTTTTGGGTAGAGAAGAGCGCAAGTCCCAGATGTTTAACGAACAATCTTCTCCTACAGATCCAAATAGATATTCATGCTTTACGTGCCAAGAAAGATCTCCAACCACGCCCTCATGAACCTGAAATAACATTTTCTTCATAATGCTGCATGTCTAGATATATATACAAACTGCTTCCTTTTGCATGGGGAACAGAAGTGCTTCACGACTTCAGCAAATTCAGGAAAAGTCTTTGGTTTGGTTTTATTTTATACTAACAAAGAAATAACAAAATTTTCAATATAAACAAATATACATAAGTAGTACATTTAAAAAAATCCAAATTTTTACAAAAATATCTTCAAAATTTCAAAACATTGAGGTTATTTTAATGGTGTTTCCCAATTTTTTCAAAATATCAACAATATTTTTTAAACAACCAAGGTGATACAGCATAGGTGCAAACTCTAGCCATTAGCAATTGAAACAGTTAAGATCATATACCATTCACAAACAGTGGGTTATAATCCACGATACTTCTGGAAAACATGATTCTTACATTGTACATTTCTTTCGCCTCAACCACCTGCTGCTGTGGCATAGTAGAGATATCCCACAAGCAAATAAGGGAATCATCAGAACCACTCAACAGGTAACCCTCCTTAGGAGGGTTCCAAGACAACCCATATGCTTCCATGGTATGACCTCTCAACCGTAAATCAGGACTGCACGAGGAGGAGTTCTAGAAGAATGCTTGCCATAGTCAAAGACAAAAACATCAGAATGAATTGTTTTGGTGGCAATAATGCGAGAATTTTGGGGCATATACCAAGCCCGATTAACTTCACCAGCATGACATATTTCTTTTTCTATCAAAACCTGCAACCAAAGCACAAAGTTTTGTATCTTTAAGAATTCATATAACAAAAAGACAATCAGCCAACCATTCTCAAAAAACAAAACAATAGTCAGCCAATACAGAAATAATGAGAAGAAGCATATGCTGAACCACTTTGTCTATGATTAGTCACATACGAGAACCCAATTTTTTTGTGATTTATAGCATGTTCATATGAGCAAACGACCATGACATATTCAAAATATTCCAATTTTCGAACCATTTTTTTATCCCCAAGCTACTTTGTCAGCACACATCTGATTCAAAGATGCAAATGGCTTCAAGAAAGATACTGAAAAAATGCCTGCAATGGTGATTGCCATGTAATCAAGTAAGGAAAGCAGGGTAAATTTCATTTCCATAAACAAGTGGTAAGAAACCGAATAACAAATACGAGCTATATTTGGTTGCAAGTAAAATCATAGAAGCTAGAATTACCCTCTAAGATATAGACTCCAGCCTCCTCTAGTGGGAGACACATGTATTGTATGCAAGGGGGAACCAAAGCTCTGTCTTTAAGGATGCAAGGACCACTTCTTGTGGTCCTATACAGACTATTCATTATTTTTGTATGGGTATGCATGGTATTCAATTTGACAAGATAGGAATAGAAACAAAGATTTGCATCATACGAGGCTTAAGATGTATCTCATTTATGGATATGCCATTTACAAATACACCTTAATCTAATATATTTAAATTTTTCCTTGTACCATCATCAGGAAAACCCATGTCCCCTTACATGCTCCTCTTTCCTGCAATATGGTTCCTTGCTCGCTCACTCACCAAATCAGACTCCACCAAACCTTTGCCCATCCAACCATGTATACCAAAATCACCCTCAGTTATGCTCCAAATATTCTCGGCTAGTCCACACTAGAAAGATTGAGGCCTCCATCCAGTTCATTAACCCATCATCCAAATAGTATTGTTTCCACCAATCTGTCTCTTTGTCACTTGGTAGATTTCAAAGACAAACAATCCAAGACCTGTTTATAAAAGCAGGAAGCAGATACAAGAAAGCCCGCTTGTCCCGAACTATTTCCATCGACTGCTTGCCTAAGAAGGGAATCTCAGATTTATAGGCAATTTCAAGCACACATGCAGGAACGAGGGAGCATGCGCTGTGTGCACACAGACGCATGCACGGTCGCACGCACACACGTATGTGCATATATGTGTGTGTTTATATATGCATTCTAACTCTTATTTTGCATAAGGGTCCGTTTTTGGGGTACCCATGGCCACACCAAGATCGGTGCAGCCATGCATTAAAATCATTTTCTTTCATTATTTGAGGATCCAAAAGTGGTTGTAAACATCTGCAAACAATCTCCATCACAAAATAAAATGCAAAATAAAAAAGGATTTCAACCTCATAAGATGTTCCACATCATATCAATCAACTGTCCATACAAATGGGTGGTTTTAATCAGATTTTGAGACTTCAGCAGAGATCAAGCAGTGTTAAGGGTTCCAAACCCCTTTTCTAAGGAAATTGATCTTGAAGTATTAAGAGAATGACTCCCAATTGTTCTATGGGTCCTCCAACATCCAAAAAACATGGCAACTGAGGGGCACCTTTGGTGTAAACAACGGGGCACCAAAACATTTTCGTATACGATGATGTAGATAATAACTGTCTTTCCTTTTCACATATAAACTACTTCATTCTGTATTAATATCATGACTATGTTTCTTTTTAAAACATAAATTATACCTTCTTTGTATTGATATCATGACTTGCAGAGCATATACATACATTATCAATGTAGCCTCTTAGTTATCGTTATACTATTTATGCATATTGTTTTCATTTCTATCTCAAAGTTTTTTAAGTAACATTCAAGCACAGATGCTACAAATTCACACATTATCATCTAAGAGAAACATGTTTGAGTCCTGCTCAAACACCCTGGAGCAATATGATCAGAGAGGGTCTCATACAAACCAACTATTTATTTCAAGGACGGACCATACCACTAAATGAGCCTGTTCCTATCCAACCTAAAATGCAGAAGATACTAGCAGTGATTGTCACAATGACCGCCGAGGCTCAAAATTCATCCAAAGCTATTCACTTAGTTCGGCGAATAGAAAAAACATAACAGAAAACATGAGATCGAAGGAAGTTCTTGGGGGATGATTATTGCAAAGGATAATCATAAAACAGCACAAACTTCTAATAGAGCGGAAGGTAAGGGTTAATCAAATAATGGATATGAAAATAAGGAAAATAAGCATGTAAAATGTACCTTGGGAATGGAGAGGGAGGTTGCGGTTTGTTTTGGAGGGAGGTGAGCGTGGGCGATGTGAGGGAGTTGGGCTCGCTGCAGGAGGTGTGGGTGCCGAGGATTAGGGGGAAGACGGCATCGTCGTCATGGCCATTGGGAGGAAGCCATTGCACGGTTAGCGAGGGCCAGTCGAGGGCATGGCAGAGGACCATGTCGTAAAGGAGGGAGCTGTTCTTCTTCCAAATCTTGAACTCCTCCTCCTCCTCTTCCTCCTCCTCCGCCTCTGCCTCCCACGTCGATGATCCATCTTCTTTCGCAGCCATCTGCTCTCTCTCTCTCCACCACTCTGAACTCTCTACAGTCTCCACCTCTTATGTAATCTCATTCGTTCGAGCTTCAAACTTCCCTCCCTCTCCCCCTCTCTCTCTCCCCCCTCTCTCTCTATCATCGAGACTGCACTCTCCCGGTTCGTCTCGCGTGGTATTTTTGCTAGAGTACACCACGAGGAAAAAGTCTGGACTATGGAGCACCTATACTGTGTTCCCTTATAGCATAGAAATATTTGGAAGAATTTCTTTGAATACGAAAATTTGGGAATGATGAGTTAATTGACGATTAGCTTCAAAAATAAATTTATAATTTGAGTTTCTAATAAGAAAAATTAGGTAAATATTTGTTATAGTTTTTGTTATTATCAAAATACCGAATACTTTTCATTATTACTCATATATACGTTTTTTTGGGATTTTAGAACAATTTAAAAAAAAAAAAAAACGAAATGACCCATTTTCAATTTTTCAAAAACGGAAATCAGGCCAATTTCGATTTTTGAAAATTTTAAATTTTTGGTTTTCTCTCTTGAGGGTCCTCTGCATATTCTCTCTCTACCTATCTCTCAACTACCAATGGGAAATTTTACTTTTGAGATGCCCTTCTTAGTGGAAAGAAGCACTAAAGGAAAAATTGCAGAGAGAGAATAAAAAAGGGAAATTATTAGATGTATACTTTAATTTTAGGTTAATTGAAAAAAAAAAAAACCTCAACATTCATAAACTTCGTCTACACTCTTTATTCTCATTTTCAACTTTTTTTTTTATCTATCAAAATAACATTTACGTTAGTCATATTACTGTAATATATTTTGTATTTTATGTGGTGTTTCAAATTCCGTAATAAATTGAAGTAATATTACGGTACTTTAAGTTTCGTAAAATCTAACCATACTATACGACATTTTTATTACCGTAAGAAGTTGAATTTGTATTACTGTCACAAACTCACCCCCGACCCCTTTACCGTATGCGATGAAGGTGACCGAGTGCGGGATTTGTGATCCTAATGGTAGTGTTTGTCACTCAGGTCGGAGTGGACTCAACGCTTTTTATCTCGATGATCAAAGCAAACCATGAAATAAGTCAATTGAAAATTCCAAGTACAGATGAATAATTAGAAACTTGGAAAAATCCATACATCAATAAAAGGCACTACATAACATTCCTTCCAAAATATTACAATTGAGTCTAGGGCACCAAGGCCCATTAGTACATATTTCCCAAAATAAACAAGATTCAGGGTTAACTGCCCAACCACATACAAGATCTGAACTTCTTCTTCACCGAATATGGCTTTGGCCCCCAGCTGCAAACCCGCACTTTTGACTTTTGATCTGCCACTATCAATCAACAAGGAGGGGAAAAATAGTGGGATGAGTTATAAAGCCCAATAAGTGGATCTAGGTGCTATGCATTATTATTGAGTCTATTCATGCATCATACGCAGTTCATTCAACTATAAGAAGTCACAGTGCAGCAGTCATGTAAATCAGTAATTAGGTCAGCGCATCAATTACATGCATTATATCCACATGACAGTTATCATTCAATCATTGCAATCATCGACATTCATATTCACTATTCAAATGTTACCCACTCCCTCCTTAGATCATCTACTCCCGAAGTAGGGGCTCTATCCACGAAGTAGAGGCTCTATCCATCAGGCTAAGCCAATCCCATTACTTAGGTCCTCTACCATCTCTTAGGAGGGAGGGCAATGACAAGTGGGGAAATCCACTTCGTAATGCCCTCATACTCACACACACGGTCCCTAACGCGTATTGAAGGTTTCGATAGGCACTTACCTTGCAAGGCATTAGCATTAGTCTCATCTCAGTAATTTCGAGGGGTGCGACCCTCCCATTTCACTTTCCCCTAACTCCATCCTATCATTCAGCAACTTAGGGGACATGGCGGGCATCACTTTTCTCAGTATAACATTTTCCACTACTAATGGGCGCCCCATCGCATAGCGGTCAATATCAGTAAAATAAATCCACTACCGATGGGTGCCCCATAGTGTAGTGGCTAGTATCACAGTATCATAACAGAACAGTACCCATTACCAATGGGTGCCCTATTGCGTAGTGGTCAGTATTACAACATCTTATCATGCTCAAGCATTTAATTCATTCATGCTAAATCAGTACCTTATGACAGATAATTCATATTTTCATTATACAAGAGTTGAGTCTTGCTCAGAACTATCCAGCAGTTACATAAGATTAAGACATTTAGCATTAAGCATCCATTCAAAGTGAGTTATCACACGACATTTACGCTTAGCAATCAGTATTAACATTAAGGTACTTATCATACAATATTCGTCATGGAACTATCACATTAGCAGGGCATTTATCAATTTTTCACATAACACATAGTTGCATAACACTATCCACATAACACTGTGGCATTCAATATTCATCACATGAAAATTATCACCTATCACTCACGCTTATCAGTTATCAAAGATGATACATTGCTACTTGAATTTCTTAGTGAGTAATTCAGAAAAAGGTACATAAGGCGAGCATAACACAAATTTCTGTGACATGCAACAGTGACGTACCCTTCTTCTCGGGGGCGTAACTACCAATCTAGGGAGAATTTTGAAATGTCTCAAACATGAAAACTTTAAGTTTACACGTGGATCTTTAAAATGACCGTGATTTGTAGGAATTTGGATGACTTTTGATAGGTCAAAAGCTCAACACAAAGTGAGTGGTGGTTGCTGGAAATTTCTTGCATCTATGGACATTGACGTGCCCCCATATTTCGGGGCATAACTCTCAAACTATGGGGAATTTCAAACTACTTCAAACAAGCAATTTTAATAACATTCATAGATCTTTCAAATGGTGGCAGGTTGAAGGCGTTTGGGCATTGTTTGATTGGTCAAAGGTTCGGTGCAAAATAGGTGACAGTCACTGGAAATTTCAGTGACTGTAGACAGCGATATACCCCGGCATTTTAGGGCATACTTTTTTATCCATACAAAATTTTAACATGGTGTAAAAATAAAACTTAGAATAGACACACATATATTTAATTCAATAATGATTTGAGCCCATTTGGATACCATTTGGTTACTGAAAAGTTCAATATAAAATCCCTTACGGTTCCTAGAAATTTCCCCTTTCAAATTGTAGCATTCTTTCAAATATAACACACCATTTCACAAGCCAATGTAAACTTCAATGCAAAACCTTGTTCATGTTAAGCAAATTTTGCAAGGAAACTACTCCAAAGGTTTATCAAGTTCATTCACAGTACTCAATCACTCATTCAACTTCATTTTAATTCATTTACATTCATAGACTTCATTCTATTATTTTACCTATCATATCTACTCAAATTTGAGCCCTATCAATTAAGTAATGCACCAACACTAAACCCACTTACTTGGCTTCTCACGGTGTCTTCAAACCTTCACTCATGGGCCTCCTCGAGCTTCACAAGGTGGCTCTCTTCAAGGGCAGTAGTAAGCTCCTACTTAGCTCCTTGGGGAGAGAGAGAGAGAGAGAGAGAGAGAGAGGCAAATGGGGAAACAACATTGCAAAGGGAAGGGGAGAGGGCTTAAGTGTCCACGGTGGTTGAAAAACATTGTGGCTGACGCTGCCATGCACGGTGCTGATAGGTACGGTGTGGTGCTGACACGTTCGATGATCATACGGTTGGACCAAAGCACTCACGACGCTACTCTCTTTCATGTACGTCATTGCTCATTATCTGCCTTCACAGGCGGCGATAATCACATAGGCGCGTGGCGTTGCTCCCATTCACACGTAGTGTTACCCTTATGTGCGGCTGTACCTCCAACTCACACATGGTGTTACTCCCTTGTTTAACGTGCAGCGATGTACAAATGACACTACACCAAGTTCAAGCGAGCGTTAGTCCTCCACATGCGGCATTGCATCTCACACACATGGTGATGCTCAAACGGCACTACTTCGAGTTCACGCGCGGTTCTTTGAACATATTTTTCAGCACCTTGGTCCCTGATGTGGAATAAAGAGGAAGTAGGTAAATAAAGCCTACAAAATTAGTGGAAATTTTGACAATCTCAGAATGGCCTCGGAATTGGTTAAGATCTTCATCAACACTCCAAAAGGCCACCTGTCAAGTTTTATTGCGATATGTCTAAGGCAGTGAACACAAATAAACAATTTCGGAAAAATTGGCCTCGGGCACCTTGAAATAGATCATGTAACTAGAACTATATTTTTGGTGCGTCAAACAACTATGAGACTACCACCATTAGATTCGACATGGTCGAAAACCCCTATGGGTCAAGTTTCGACTTAATTGGACACTCAGGACAAAGTTAAGGGTAAAATACCGAAAAGGGGTAGGCCGTACACTATTCCTGAGTGGCCACCCAGCACCAAAACACCATTAAAGGTGGTTGTTTTTGCAGTCACGATCAGTGACTTTTGAGGCCTATATCTCATTCGATCAGAGTCCGATAGTGCTCAAATTTGATGAGCGTGTTCGTCTCATCGAGACGAGCATTTCTATAGGCGGTATGCCCGTGACGATGCCCAAACAGGGATAAAAACTTGAGAGAAGTTGTTGATCCGTTGGGGGCTTCATCATCCCCATATTTGTGACCCCACCCACAGAGAGCACAATGACCAATCATGTTTCTCTGTTGTGCTCCTCAAGTGGCCTAGCTAGCCCTACCATCCTAGTTTAGGCTAGGAACACTAGGGGAAAGGTGCTCAAACTCCTTCTACCCCCTTTTCCGATATCAAAGGAAAATCCATTGATGTCATATGCATGGGTGGCTCTGAAGCCACGTTTTCTCATAAGCAGCCTATTACTAGTGGGTGTCCCACCGATCCACTCCTTCCCTTCACCCGGTGGGTCCTGATAGGGTCACCGTCTCAATGGGTAGCCAAAAGGTGATCCCACCTGCACTTCACAAACGTGACGCTGCTGCTAGCACACATCCGCACACACAACACTCTGGAGTCCACGCGGCCGCAAAGCCGCCGTTCGCACATTCACACACATCACGACTGACAGTCTAACCATCATCATGATAAGAAAGGAAAGGAAAAACCTTACCTCGTGCTCCTCACCTGCTTCGGGCCTCTTGAGGCCTGGACCCATCATCAGGCCACTAATGCACCGCATGATAATCTTGTAGCTCCGGGTGGCCCAAAGGTTAGAACCAAGCGAGCACACGACTTTTGAGACAATAAAAAGTCTTCCAAAATAATGCACACGCATGTTAAAGGCCCTAAGGCCTCTTCAACTGAATAGGTGGGTATTTCAAATGCACTGCCTCCCCCTTCATGAGTGGTTGGGACACAAACCACCACAAACACTGCTGTGGACCATGCACACACTTGTAGGTCTAATAACTCTACCGATGAAAAAGGGAATTGAGCGTCAAACATGCCCCTCACGTGGTACTTAAAGAAATTCCCTTGGAGCACCATATTGTCTACTCCTGCGTCTTTGCACACACAAGCTAGCCCCTGGGGCAGCGTCCGGGGCAAGATATTCTCAAGAATGACCAGTCAGCACCCTCCTTCTCTAAGTAAGCATCTTCCTCCAAAATCTAGCACGAGTTCCCTCCTTCCTGGATGTCATACGTTGTAGGACTTGGTCAATTTTGCATTCATCTCCGCATGGCTAGCTAGTCGGGAAGGAAACTGAGACTGATTTTGATTGTGAGAAAAGATCCACTGGAGCTTGATAATTAAATAGACGAGAGAGATGAGGGTGCCACTTCAAAAACAAAAAGCAAATTCTTCAGCCTTAGAAGACTTACCAGGACAAAACCGGTTCTACTTGTTGCAAGCCACGGAAGAGTCAACAATGAACGACACCTTTCACAGTTACGTCATCGAAGTACAACAAGAGGAACCCACTCCATCCATCCACGGCCCCAAGGCCGTCACGAGCAAGCAGACGAGATAGGGTCCCAAGGCCTTCTCAAGCCCATTCTGGTTGAACATTGGCCCCAAGGTCTTCAAGCGTCAAGGTCGACAGTGATCTGCCCCCAAGGTCGCCTGGAGCCAGTGCTTACTCTCGCAGCAAGGCAATCTCAAGCCCAACTCGGGTAAGCTCAACCCCTGTTGCACGAGTTTCAATATAGAGGCATGAAGAGGATCAGAATCACCATTGCTGCTGAATTACCTGATCAAGGTGAATGACTCGAGGTAATGGTAGTAAGTCATGAAGAGGACGACCCTGTGAAGCCAATGGCCTGTTTCGAGGATGTGTTGAACAACGTTTTAGATAGGCTCAAGGGATTCAAAGATGCTCTACCAGCAACGTCTTCTCATCAAGAAGAAAACTTCCCTCTTGAGCCGCAACGTGGAGAGGAAGAGAGACCTCAGCCTCCTCCTACGGCCTGAACCCCAAGGCATCTAAACCCTCCTACCTCCTTTGACGACCAGCCCAATCGTTAAGAAGACGTCTAGAGGATGATCAACAAAAGCATCCAAGGATTACAAATGTCGAAGACACAAGGGAGCGTCTAGTACAAAAAACCTTATCCAATTTTTATCGATCAAATCCCCTTCCCTATCGGATATCAAAAGGGAAGATTCCCAGTCTTCGATGGCACGGGTTCACCCCAGCAGCATATGGTTCATTTTGTGTTAGCATGTAAGGAATCAGCTTCAGACTTCAGACTGTTTCTTCGGCCAACCTTTAAATGGTACGTGCACCTAACCCCAGACTCCGTTCATCCCTTAGCAGGAAATGGAGCAACTGTTTTACAAGCGCTTTTACGAAGTGGAGTAGACCTCTTTTCGGTTGGTTCGATTGAACCCAAATTTGGTCCTCATGGCTTTTTCAACATTCTGAATGTGATGGCAGTAGTCTGGTGTAGTTTTGAAGCCACTATCATAGGGCTACAATTGTAAGGTCCTTCCTTGGTTCGATGGCACCATACCCAGGTGGTATGTCTCGGGGCTTTATTTTACGACACAACTTTGGCCTGCCGATGTCTTGTGTAACTGTAGGACCAGGCTATTGCCAGCTCTCTCCTTATTCATGTGGGAGGCGAACGTACGTCAAAAATGATGTACAACAACTTGCCTTGACGGATGTTACGCTTCGAGAGAAGCGAAAAGTGCAACAATTGGAATGAAAAGTTTATCGTCAAAGTTCTTCTGGTTAATCCTCACTAAGACATGTTTATTTCCTCTCGGCAAATATTTTTTTCTTAATCATCGGCATCGACACTGTCATTGAGGGGTAGATCTTGTTGAGCTTTTCCCTTGACTGGGGGGGGGACCAAAGTGGTTTCTAGCGAACTGGTGCCTTATTGAGGGGCTTTCTTCGAGTTCTGCCAGGATCCATTTTCTAGGAGATTGCACTGATAGACTGCCTTGTGGTGAGTGCCTTTTTTTGTAAGTGTTCTCCCAACCTAGCAAAGGTTTACGACTCCGTATCAATGAGAACTCCTGGTACTCCAACTGGTGAGTGCCTTTTTTTGTAAGTGTTCTCCCAACCTAGCTGGTAAAAAAATAGGAGCCGGCAGGTGCCTTTTGAGGGCATTATCCCAACTTGGCTAAAATATTTGGAGCTTCAAGTTGGTGGGTGCCTTTTTTGTGGGCTTTATCCCTAACCAACGGAAACTCTTGGTGGTGGCTTGTTTTTACAAGCAAGGCACCTATTTAATTCCAATCTTATCTGGTCCAGTCATGGGACTTGTAGTTGGCCTGTCCCAAAAAGTCTAAGCTTAGTAGGTAGGGGCTTTGAAGCGGTCTCTTTGTTGTGGAGACTTCACTCTGCATGTTGGTAATTGATGTTGGTGGGTGGCCCTATCGGATTTTTTTTTTATGGCACAGGGGTCCGATTTTTTTTGGTTGGCACAGGGGTCAGAATTTTTTTTGATGGCACAAGGGCCGAAATGTTTTGTGGATAGCACAGGGGCTAGAATGTTTTTTTTGGAGGTGGCACAAGGGCGAAATGTTTTTTATGGCACAAGGGTAGGAATTTTTTAGATGGCACAGGGGCTGAAAGTTTTTTTGGATGGCATAGGGGCTGGAAGTTTTTTGGATGGCACATGGGTTGAAATTTTTTTGATGACATAGGGGCTAGAATATTTTTGATGGCATTTTGGGGGTGGCACAAGGGCTGAAATTTTTTGGATGGCACAGGGGCTGGAATTTATTACGGATGGCACAGGGGCAAGAAAGTTTTTGGATGACACATGGGTTAAAATTTTTTGGATGGCACAGGGGTCGAAATTTTTTGGATGAAACTGAGACCAGAATTTTTTGGATGGGACAGGGGCCGGAGTTTAGAGGGTGGCACAGGGGCCAGAGTTTGGAGGTGGCACAAGGGTCGGAGTTTAGATGGTGGCGCAAGGGTAGGAGTTTAGATGGTGGCACAGGGTCAAAGTTTAGAAGGTGGCACAGGGGACGGAATCTGGACTGTGGTTCAAGTGCCCTTGCTGGTTTTCACTTGAACTAAGTGGGAGTGGTGCCACAAAGAGTGGTTTTCACCAGTCCTTTTGTTGAGGCATTTTTACCCGTGACTTCGAGGTCACGTCTGCCCTTTTGATTTTCATTTTTACTCATGGCACCCTTGCGGTTTTCACCATGCCCGATTTTCTTTATTTCATGACTCTTTTACTCATGGCTTCATGGCCATGCCCGTCTATCATTTGTACTCATGGCACCCTTGCAGGTTTTCGATGTGCCTATTTTTTAAATTTTTGGGTGATTTTACTCATAGCCTTGGCAGCTATGTTCGCCTGAAGTTCTTTTTATTTTACTCGCGATGGTTGCCATCACGTCCGACTTCTCTTTCTTTTTTTGTGAGGGGTTCACTTGAACAGTGAACCTTGCGGATGTGTTATGGAGGTGCGGCTAGGCTGTTGGTTGGTGTGATGACGGGTGACGTAGGCAGGATGTGTTCGTGTAGGGTGAGGTGTTGCCCGGAGGATGAGGTCCTTTGACGGATGTGTCCACGCAGGGTAGAGTGTTGACGCTCGCTCGGATGGCTTGTAACCCAGGCAGGATGCGTCCTGGTAGGGTAGAGTGTTGATGCCCGCAGGGGTAGCTTGTGACCTAGACGGGATGTGTCCGCGTAGGGTAGAGTGTCGCTGCCCGCGGGGGCATCTTGTGACCCAGGTGGGATGTGTTTGTGCAAGGTAGAGTGTCGATGCCTGCGGGGGTTGCTTGTAACCCAAGCGGGATGCGTCTGCGCAGGGTAGAGTGTTGATGCCCGTGGGGGCGGCTTGTGACCTAAGTGGGATGTGCCTGCTCAGGGTAGAGTGTTGATGCTCGGGGGTTGACTTGTGACGACAACATGCTGTTGACGAAGTGTCTTCAATCTGACATGAGGTTAAAGAGAGAGTGACACTTGGAAGATGGGGCAGCGGAAGATATCCATCGTGCGATTAGTTAATGATGATTTATTGGTAGCAAGACGACAAAAGGTTTGACCATGATGCTTTGATAATGGAACTTGGGAGGTGAGGAGTTAGAAGATTTAAATGGCCATAGAACGAGGCGCCGTTGTGATGACGCGTGTCCGTGCGGTTGGACGATGTGCTACTTGGGAAGCGGCGAGCGTTGATGATGGGGCTTCCATAAAAAGGTCATAGGTCAGAGGGTGTGAGGGCAGCTTTTTTCCCTTGTCTTTGTAAAGTTCCTTTCTTGCAACTCGTGTTGGTGGAGAACACATGGAGACTTTTCTTTCTTTTGTGCTTCGTCGAGAGGCCAAGTCCTATGTTGGGGCTGGCTATTAGGTCCCAACTTTTTGGGTGCGCCCAAGCGTTAGGTGTCTGGGTGAAGACGTTCGACCCAGAGGAAGGCGGCAGTGGATTTGTGCTAAATGACGGGCCTGTGGCTTCAGGGCCCCTCCGTTTGTATAGAATCCATGGCGCAAGGTCCAAGGCTGTGTGTAAGCACTTGGATGAATTTTTGCTACAGCGGGCGGGAGTGTTTTGCTCAGGCTTTCAGCGTATGCTTTCTCTTCTAACTGAGTCCTGGTTCTTCACCTTGGCTCCATGGTGGGAAGTAGAGAGCAGTTTCTTTCTGGCCATTTCAAACTCCGTCTGGAGCGAAGAATGCCACCCCTTTGAAGAGGGAAGACACAACTGCCCTGAGGAAATAGAGGTGCTCCTTGGGGAGCGACACCCGAGAATGAAGACATATTTTAGAACCGCCTGGTTTTGTAGGGAATTACCTATTCGATGTAAACATAATCTTGTATCCCTTTTAGGTTCATGAAATACAATCTTCTCCTTGGTTTGTATTTTTTCACCCGCTCTGTGGTTCGTTGCCTTTTTCTTCTGTCTCGACCCGCCTGCTTCTAGATTTTTTACTTTATTTTATTATTATTATTATTATTATTTTGAACAAGGTCATGCATTGTAGTTGAGAGTCATGTAGCACGGGTAACCCTGTGGAGCAGTTTATCGTCATGTGGCCAGGACGTGCACTATAATTTTAGGTTGTATAACTTAGACTATCGCGCGAAGGAGTTTAATGGCGTGCGACCAGGACGCGCGCCATAGTTTTAGGTCGTATAACTTGAACCGTTGCACGAAATAGTTTAACTTCGTGTGGCTAGGAAGTGCTCTATAGTTTTAGGTCCTATAACTTGACCCGTTGCTTAGGGATAATACTATTTTAAGTACCTCTCGTTGATCGAGGGACATGGCTTCCTCCCCTTCAACATTAACTAGCACATAGGCCCCGTTGGGGAAAACTTTCTTTACCATGAACGGGCCTTCCCATTTTGGTTCAAACTTTCCTTTTGTCCGACCATGGGTGACGTTAAGTCTCCTCACCGCCAAGACCAGTTCACCTTTCGTGAACGCTCTTATCTTGGTGGATCTGTCAAAGGCTGTTTGTAGGCAACTCTTGTGAATCTCAAGGCTCTGTTGCGCTTGCAATAGTTTTTCATCGAGTACGTCTAGCTCTTGGTAGAGAAGCGCAGCCCGTTCTTTGTATGCCATCTCATAGTGGGGGGCTGCCATAAGGGAAAATTGAATTTCCAGTGCTAATACAGCCTTACCGCATACACTAACGAGTATGGGGTTGACTGTGTTGGGCCTCGAGTTGTGATCCAATAAGCCCTGAGAATTTTTGAAAGCTTCTCGTGCCAATCTCTCTTGGTGATGGAGACAGATTTCCTCAGGGAATCACATAGAGTCTTGTTGAAAGCCTCGGTGAGGCCATTAGCTCTTGCGTGATACACGGTCGAGTATTTCCACGTAAACCCGAACTTGTCGACTAGCATGTTGATGTGGCTGCTTTGGAACTGGGGCCCATTATCAGAGATGATTCAATCGGGAATGCTGAATCAATATATGATATGGTGACACACAAAGTCAGTCACTGCAGCACTTGGGACCTTTTTAAGAGGAAGCCTCGACCCATTTGGAAAAATAATCTTTTGCAGTGAGTATGAGCGCATGCACCAAGGAAGAAGGAGGGTCGATGGGACCTACAATATCCATGCCCCATTATGCGAAGGGCTAGGATGCCGCCGTTGGGTGGAGGCCTTCTGGCTGTTGGTGAATAAAGTTCATATGGATTTGACAAACTGGACAGCTTCTTGCCAACGTGATTGAATTAGCGTTCATAGTGGGCCAATAATAGCTTATCCGGATGATCCTATTGTAAAGTTTAGGACCTAACTGGTGCATCCCTCACACCCCGTAATGAATCTCTTTGAGGACTTATTTGATCTCTTCTTGATCGATGGACCTAAGTAACATGTTATTATAAGAAGTCCGGAATAGAGTATCGTCCTGACACATGTATCGTGTGACCGATCTTTAGATCTTGTTCCGTTCCACCGGATCCTCAAGCAGTCAATTGTGCTGCTGATATGCTTTGATGGGGGTGCGCCATATCAATGTGGGCTCTTTTAATGCTATTTGAATTGTCGCCCCCAATTTGGCGAGTGCATCCCCTTGTGCGTGGAGCCTTCGAGGTATATGCTCTAGGGATACATCCCCGAGTTTGGTGATTAGCGACTTTGTGACATTGAAGAAGGGCTTGAGGCTCTCGGTCCTTACATCGTACACCCCTTTGAGTTATTTAATCACCAACTCCGAGTCGCCATAGATGCTCAAGCACTTCACATCTAAGTGGGAGGCGATCTCTAGGCCTATGACGAGCGCTTGGTATTTTGCCTTGTTATGTGACACTACCTCTGAGAGGGAAAAGGATAAGGGGATGAGACCATCTTGGGGTGTAGAGAACACCACTTCCACACCTCCTCTTTTGGAATAGAACGCCTCATCGAAGTGCATCTTCCATCCACACAAGTCTTCGACGTGGAAAACTTCCTTGTCTGGCGGCTCGTCGATCGAAGGGGCACCTGTTGGTTGCATATGGGCTGCCAGAAAATCTGTAAGGGCTTGAACTTTAACGGCCCTTTGTGGCACATACGTGATGTCAAACTCCATAAGGAGTAGTGACCATTTTGCAAGCTGACTTGTCAAGAAAGGGCATGACAGGAGGAACTTTATATGGTCCGCCTGAGAGATGAGTCGAACCAACTGCTCGATCAGGTAGTGACACAGCTTTTGTATTGCGAATATGAGAGCCAAGAACATTTTTTCTATCGGCGAGTAGTTTGCTTCTGCTCCCTGCATCCTTCAACTCAGGTAATATAGGGCCGTCTCTTTCCCCTCATCGTTATTTTGGGCCAGTAGGGCCCCGAGTGACTTGTCCAAAGCAGCCACGTATAAAATTAAGGAGAGAACTAGGGGTTTGAGGTGGTAACTTTTAATATTATTAAAAGTTGTTTGACATGCCTCTTCCCATTCGAAGGCACGTATTTTTTCAAAAGATGGGAGAAGGGTTGGCACCATCGCGACAGGTTAGAAATGAACCTTCTTATGTAGCAAACTAGCCTTGGAGAGACCTGAGTTCTCAGAGGTTCCTCGGCGGTGACTGTTCTTGATGGATCCAATCTTTATAGGTTCAATTTCCAAACCTCTATACCTGACGATGAATCTTAGGAATTTCCCTGACCGTATGCTGATGACGCATTTCAAGGGGTTCATTTTGAGCTGATGGAGGCGGAGTCTCTCGAAGACTCTTCCGGGTTCGCTATGGGATTTCATTTGTTGTTTGCTTGACTTCCAGGTCGTCCACATAACATTCGACTTCTTGGTGGAGCATATCCTCAAAGACAGTAGTCATGGCCCTTTGGTAGGTGGCCTTAGTGTTTTTTAGGCCGAAAAGCATGACCGTATAGTAGAAGACTCCTTTCGGGGTCAGAAACACCGTGGATTCCTTGTCCTCCAGAGCCATCCTTACTTGGATGTAGCCGGAATAGCCATCCATAAAGGAGAAGGCCTGACAGTTAGTGGTCGAGTCGATCAGGTGTTTTGTGAAGGGGAGCAGGAAGTCGTCTTTTAGGTAGGTTGCATTTAGATCCCAAAAGTCAATACAGACCTTGATTTGTTCGTTCTTCTTTTTAATGGGTACGATATTAACCAGCCACTTCGGGTATTTGACTTCCCGAATGAAGCACGCCTCTTTAAGTTTGTCCACCTCTGCTTCGATCTGAATTTCCAGGATGGCCTTGAACCTCCTTGGTTTTTGTTTGATGGGCCTACATGCTGGGTCAATCCCCAACCTGAGGATCACTACATGCAGATCGAGGGGGGGGCATTTCCTCATAATGCCAGGTGAACACATCTCGATTGGCTCTCAAGAAGTCAGTATACTCCTGTTTTTCTTCATGGGGCATAACGGCGAAGATGAAAGTGGGTCTTGGCTCGGTTTGGTCGTCCAAGTTTATTTTCTCTGAGTCATTCATGGTGGCCTATCCACCATCTTCTAGGACATCTCGGGCTTCCCCTATTTGGTCATCATCAAGAGGCAATGAGTCTTTGATGAGAGCATATGTCTCCGGTGTTTCGAGATCCACGAACTCCTGCTCGGCTTGGCCAGTTTCCATCCTCGCCTGAGGGCCCTGGGTGGATGCTTCCTCAGGAACGGACTTTCACGAGGACGACGGTGATTCTTGCGACACTGTTACGTGGACGACTTGCTTAGCAGGTAAAGGCCATGGTGGGAGGCTTGGTCGTCCTCAGTAACCAAGGCCTTCTTTTTTACAGTGTCGCGATGATGTGGCCTCGATTATGGCGAAGGGGGCTAGCATTCCTTTGTCGTCATTCAGGCCCTAGTTGTTAGATGAGTCACAGTCCATTTTTATCGTAATTTGGTGAGCCTCCGGGCTGTATAGGTCCAACCTGGGCTTGATCGCGGCCTCAAGCAAAGGGTCACTTCGTGGGTTTGTTCGAACCGATGCCTCCTAAGTTTCCGTGACAAACCTTGATAATGGAGTGGGAGGGGATTTTGAAGGGGCATCTCCCTCCATCTTGGCTTTTGCCTTTCTTATTGCCTCTGCTTAGTCAAGTGAATTTTGGTCCTGCTCCCCTGGCACAAGCATCGGATCTCACGCCAAAAGCCCATGCGGCTGACAAAAACCTTCAATGGGGCTGTGGTCTGGGGAGGAAGGGCCATTCCCCGCCTTAGGGCAGGCGAGTCGAGTCTTTGACAGGGGGATTGGTAAGGCCATAATCTTTTATTTCTCAATCTTGTGGCAAGACTGGGCTGTGGATTTGACTTCGCTTCTTCCTTCTTCGAAGGCGGAAAAGGACAGGACCTTAGGAATTTGGAGAGTCTTGGTTGGACACTGTTGATGTAGCCTATAGGTTTGGGTGAGTCGCTGTCATCCTTTTCGATGCGTAGTGTGTTAGGTATCTGCAGAACTTTGAGCCAGCTTGTGGAATAATCGGTATGTGGGGTAGGAGTGCCATCCGCTTCACTTAACGAGGACGAGATGCGTAAGATTTTTTCGACAAGCATTTGGTTCTTTTTCAGTTGTCGGTGTCACTTCAGCTTTGGGCAGAGGGACATAGATACACAATACTTTCATGACTCCTTGGTAGCAAGTGGGCACGAGCAACGGTGGCGTTAAACCTACGACTGTGCTGCCGCTAGGTTTACTTTTGGGCCTTTATTGATAGAGCCTCTTGCGTCGAGGGGAGGGGTAGCGGTGTGACTCCCACGTCTCTTCGGCTTGGTGGGTCTTTTGAGGGCATGAAGAGGTTCTCATCGACATGAGTAAAGGGGATTACTTTGCCACATCTCCTTTCCTCCTGGAAGAGATGATTAAGTGACCTCATCATGTCTTCCACATCCTCATGAGAGGTTGAAGGGGTTTCCCTCAATCTGTGGTTTGTTCGGGCTTTTGTAGGTAACATGGACCCTTAGGAGCATATTGGGCTAGCAAAGTAATACTTTGCATTTGCATAATGTGATTCAACGATTGGGAATGGTCTTTTATCAGCGTAAACCACATGCTGCCTCCCATCCCAATTATATTTGAAGCATTGATGAAGTGTGGAAGGAACCATGCCATGCTCATGGAGCCAGGGGAGGTATCCGTGTGGATGACATGGAACAAGGTGGTGGTGTTCAAGTCCCCGATCTTGAGCTTGAGCCAAAGCCAAATCATGCCCACCAATTTTTCCCTAGATTGATTGAATCCTTAAACTGCTAGTGTAAGGAATCAGACTTTTCCAACGTATTGTAGTGCGCCGGCGAGTCGTCAGCATGAGGAAGCTGGCACAAGGGCACTTATGAGAGCGCTGGCAGATCAATGCGCAGTTAAGAACGAGCAGGTGATTGCTCACAGGTGGGTACACGTTAAAGCGCTCGCACAGGCTGGTGTGTGTGTGAGTGTGAGAGCGTGGGTGTGTGTGCGCACAATAAAACATTGGTGAATTAGTGCGCTGTTGAGAGAAGTGGGCACACGATGATGCGCGGATGGTTATGACGTGCTGGCGAGCACGGATGGATATGAACACGCGTTGTGAGTGCGGGTTGACGAGTTTGTTGCTGGGAGCGTGGGCATTTGTGTGCGCCGTAGGGCATCGGTGGTGTACGAAAGTCTAGGGAGCTCCTTCTCTCTCATGATTTCTCCCTCTCTCTCCATGCATGAGTGCCATGTGGCACAAGCATGCTCCAGCCCATAATGATGATGTCTCCCATGCTTGCTTCTTCTCTCTCCTCTGGCATGCCACTTGACAATTGCATGCTTCCATCCCATGATGTTGTCTCTCATACTTTCCTTCTCTCTTCCCTCATGCATGCCCTCTTGGATGCCATGTGACAAATGCATATTGCCACCACCTAAGCTTACTTATACCCCCTTTACACCGATCCATTGGGTTTGATCTCTTTGTCTACTCTGTACTCTATCTCACCCACGTGCTCCCCCTTTTTTCCTTAAGATTTTGAGCTTTGAGACCTTTTCCAGCCTTAAGCCATTGAATTTGAACCCATCCTTTGGAGCTTGGCATTTGGAGTAAAATCTCTGTAGAGCACTTTGGAGTTTCATTTAGTGCTATTAGTGGATCTGGTTTCCATATTTTCATGCTTTAGATTGATGTATGTTTACTTAGCTTATCAAAGTATGAGATTTAAGTATGATTTTATGGGTGTGAAAATGGGTGTGGATGCATGTTATTGAAATCCTACTAAAGTGTATTCTATTTTCGAGAACTGTGGCTCCGGTTTGAGAAACTGTTTGGGCATCCTATATATCTCTTTAGATCATGAAATTTTGTGGAAACATAGCTCATTGAGTCTATTTTATCATGGAAAATTCCTCTTCTTAATATCCTTTTTGGTTTAATGTTATTCATCATTTTCTGAAGCATGCCAAATTTGTGAAATGAAATTCCAGGGATTTGACATGTTTTTGTGTAGAGCTTTTCAATGACCAAAACACATCAGAATGGGGTCAAAAAAATTATAAATGATAGATAATTGAGTCTATTTTTAAATGATTTTGAGTATGTCATCCTTGAGTTTCTGCTGTGAAAACAAGAATTTTGTTCAAGAACATCAAATAGTTTGGCAAACTTCAACACAAAATTTGGAATTACCCCCATCATGAAAGTTGTAAAAGTGGTCTCTGATCCAAATGATATTTTTATCTCATGATATGCCTTTATAAGTGAACCGGGTTCACTGTGAAAAATCAGAAAATAATCGGAAGATGTCTTTTGAGCTAATGAGCTTGATGATATGTAGTATGCTTTGGGCATATTGTTGTTTCATATGAACTTGTCTCTGTTATGAACTATGTGCATAAAAGTATTCTCTGTTATGATATGAATGCATGTAGTAGGACATGCTCAGCTATGATATGAATGCATGTAGTAAGACATGCTCAGCTATGATATGAATGCATGTAGTAAGACATGCTCAGCTATGATATGAATGCATGTAGTAAGACATGCTTTGTTGTGATATGAATGCATGATGATGAGATATGCTTTGTTATGTTATGAATGCATGTAGTAGGACATGCTCAACTATGTTATGGATGCATGAATGCATGGTAATGAGATATACTCTGTTATGATAAGAGCACATGTAGTAAGACATGCTCTGTTATGTTATGAATGCATGTAGTGATATATGCCCTGTTATGATATGTGTACATGTTGTGATACATGTTCTGTTGTGACATGTGTACATGATTTTGAGACATGCTATGTGACATGTGATATGTGATTTATTGGCATGATCTGAGTGTATTGCTTAACCATATTGTGATATGTGATTTATTGGCATGCTTTGAGCGTATTGCATGACCATACTGTGATATGTGATAGATTGGCATGCTTTGAGCATATTACATGACCATATTGTGATATGTGACTGATTGGCATGCTTTGATCGTATTGCATGACCATACTGTGATAGGTGATTTATTGACACGCTTTGAGCATATTGCATGACCATACTGTGATATGTGATTTATTGGCATGCTTTGAGTGTATAGCATGAGCATACTGTGATATGTGATTGATTAGCATGCTTTGAGCGTATTGCATGACCATACTGTGATATATGATTGATCGACATTGTTTAAGCATATTGCATTGCCTGACTTGTGACATCTCCAACTCTGCCAATGATAGGACGGGAGTCGGGGTAGATGATGTTTGGGTGATCGCTCCCCCATTCATAGTGATTGGCACCCAGAAGGTGTAACACTCCTAACCAAGGTGGCGTAAGGGGTAGTGTCTTGCAAGGCCATCGCCTAATAAAATCCCTAAAGCGCTCAGGGGACTGTGTGTGTGTGTGTGTGTGTGAAAACATTATGAAATGGATTCCCCCATTTGTTATTGTTTTCGCTCCTGAGTGATGGTAGAAATCCTAAATAATGGGATTGGCTAGGCTTGATGGATAGGGTTTCTACTTCGGGAGTATGCGAATTAGATAGTGAGTTAGTTGGTAATTATTGATGCTTACCTTTATATTGATTTGCTAAGATTTGTATGGTTGAATGATTTGATTTACCTCTGTTTCCTATCATATGTGATTGATCTGATTTGTTACTACACTATGAATCATACACGACACACTGATAGATATGATTATGATGCACGACTCATGTTTTATAAGAACGACATGGCACTTTGAGCATTATTGCGAGATGATATTCATAGGTAAGAAAGCATGGCACCATGGTCTACTTATTGAGCATATAGCTCACTCTTTTAACTTTCATCTATGTAGAGTGATAGCTGCCGAGTTTGTGGTGGTGATCGCGGCTGGCGGTTGGAGCCTCATACTTCTGGAAGAAGCTTCATTTTGATTGTATGTGTTAGATGGCAGTTTTGCCATATAGTTGTTTTTGCTTTGGAACTATGTAATGTTGCTAGGCTTTTGGTGCCTTGGAATCTCTTGTAATATTTTGGATCTACCTTATGAAATTTTTGGGCTAGAATTGCCCATATGTTTGTGGGTTGTGTGCTTCTTGTTTTGTTATTTTGGTTTTTATTTTTGTGGTTGGATTTGATTTCCATCTTTGCAAAGCGTTAAGTGCACTCGCACCTGAGTGGCATTCGCTACATGTGGTCGCGGGCCCGCACCCTGTTGCCATCCGGCAAAGACAGTAGGGGGTTGGGGGCGGGGTTGTGGCAGTTATGATATCAGAGTTGCCAAGATAGGATTCTTGGCCTAGAGAGTCTTAGAAGTGTCCTTAGGATGGTTTTTGGATAGGCTAGTAACTGGGTGTTCTTGTTTTACGTCAAGATGCCGAGGCTTCATGCCAACAATTCGAGCTCGAGTAATGGGAATACATAGGATTTCAGGGAATTCTTTAGGACCCTCGGGGCCATTAATCAAGTTATGAAGGATTGTATGCGGGCCCCAACTGCCCCTACCCCAGACCAGACAAATAGTGGACTGATTGAGAGATTTAGGAGACTTGCATCTCCTGCATTCTTGGGTCATGGAGGAGTAGAAAAGGCTAAAAGATGGAGGAGGCAAGTAGAGAAGGTCTTTAAGGTTCTACATTATTTTGATGAAGAAAATGTTAGAATGGGGACCTTTATGCTAGAAGGGGATGTTAAGCATTGGTGGAGTTCGGTGAAACAGTCTTGGGTGGAGACAGGGACTGCAGCCACTTAGGAGAACTTCCTAGCGGTGTTTAATGAGAAGTATTTCCCTGATTATGTTCGAGAGAGGAAAGAAGTTGAGTTTATTGAGCTGTAACAAGGGAGACTGTCGGTGGAACAGTATGCAACCAAGTTTGCGGTGCTCTCTTGGTATTCACCCCATATCATTAACACAGAGGCACGTAAGGTGAGCAAGTTTGACAATCAGGCTAGATATTCGAGGGAGAGTAATGTCTGCCAACCTTAAGGCGTTCTCCCCATTGGTGGACCTAGCTTTAAAGATTGAGAAGGATTGTGAGGAGTTCCAGTTGAGGAAAGAAGGAAGCGTAAGGCCCCCACCATCTGAGGATTTTTGGAGGAAGACTCAACCGCCTCCTAGGAGAAATTTTAGAGGACAGACTCAGTAGGGAAACATAAAGGCCCAAAAGACCTCCTAAGGTGATGTTCGGTAAAACCAGCTAGTGCTGTGTGGATTTTGTGGGAAACCTGGTTATGTGGCTTTCGAGTGCTGACTGAAGACTAAGGCTTGCTTAAAGAGTGGCAAGCCTGGCCACCTGATCAAGGACTGCCCCATGATGAAGCCGAAGAATAGACCGCAGCTTAGGGTCGGGTGTTTGTACTTACGGAGCAGAAGGCGAAGGCATCTACCTCAGTGATCCGAGGTACGCTCTTTGTTTGTGATATAAAGGCTAAAGTTTTGATAGGCCCTGGTTCATCTCATTCTTTTGTTGCACATCATTTTGCATGTCATCTAAATGTTGAACCTTCACTTCTTGACTGCACTTAGTTGTGTGCACAGCTATGGGGGGGTTTTATGGAGACTGATTTAAGTATACAAACAGTGTGGGGTTTTGCTGGAGGAGTGTGTCCTGCCCCTAGACTTGACAATTTTAGATATTCAAGACTTTGATGTTATTTTGGGCATGGACTGGTTGTCCACACACCATGCCATTGTTGACTGTTATGATAAGACTGCGACCTTTAGACCCCCTGCCTGACCTGAACTGTGCTTTGTTGGTATCAAAGATGCTCCCCGTCTACATTTTATCTTGGCCCTTTGGGCTTATCGTCTTCTGGTTAAAAGATGTGTTAGACATTTAGCCTATGTGGTAGAGAACTGGGATGTCCAGTCCAAGTTAGTAGCGATACCAGTGGTAAGAGAATACCCTGAGGTTTTTCTCGAGTTTTCCTCTTTGCCTCAAGTAAGGGAGATAGAGTTTGAGATAGATGTTGTCCCTAGTGCTGCTCCCATCTCTAAAGCCCCATATAGAATGGAACCAGCAGAAATGAAGGAGCTGAAAGAGCAATTGCAGGAGTTGTTGGAGAAGGGATTTATCCGGCCTAGTGTGTCACCGTGGGGTGCACCAGTCCTTTTTGTGAAGACGAAGGATGGGTCCATGAGGCTTTGCATCGATTATAGGCAATTGAATCAAGTAAGTGAAAAACAAGTACCCTTTACCTAGGATTGATGACCTCTTTGACCAGCTTCAAGGGGCCCAAGTGTTTTCTAAGATCGATCTCTGAACGGGCTATCATAAACTGCATGTCAAGGAGGGAGATGTTCCCAAGACTGCGTTCAGAACCTGATATGGTCACTATGATTTTTTGGTGATGCCATTCGGATTGACTAATGCCTCGGCTGTTTTCATGGATCTGATGAATAGGATTTTTAGACCCTTCTTGGACAATTTTGTTGTAGTTTTTATTGATGATATTCCGGTGTATTCAAAGAGCCAAGAAGAGCATGAACAATATCTGAGAGTAGTCCTTTAGACTCTTAGGTCAAAAAAGTTGTATGCTAAGTTGAGCAAGAGTGAATTTTGGATTCCTAATGTGGCCTTTCTTGGGCACATTGTTTTTAAGGATGCAGTGGCGGCTGACCCTTCAAAGATTGAAGCTATACTCAAGTGGGGAAGATCGACAAATGTTACTGAGGTTTGTAGCTTTCTGGGGTTAGCCGAATATTACAGTCTCTTTGTAGAAGGATTTTAAAAAATAGCGCTCCCTCTGACTCGACTAACCCAGAAGGATGTGAATTTGTGTGGTTAGATGAGTGTAGGAAAAGTTTTAAGGAGCTTAAGAAGAGGCTGACCATGGCTCTGATACTGGCCTTACCCGAAGGAAATGAGGACTTTGTAGTTTACACCGATGCCTCTCATAAAGGGCTCGGATGTGTACTTATGCAGTGAGGGAAGGTCATTGCATATGCCTCCAGACAGTTGAAGCCGTATGAGCAGAACTATCCAATCCATGATTTGGAGCTTGCAGCTATAGTATTCACCTTGAAAATCTGGAGACACTACCTCTATGGAGCCTAATTTAAGGTGCGGATCACAAGAGCCTCAAGTACCTGTTTTCCCAGAAGGAGTTGAACATGAGGCAAAGGAGATGGATGGACCTATTGAACAATTATGATTGTACCATCCTATATCACCCGGGCCAAACTATTATGGTAGCAGATGCTCTGAGTAGGAAACCCGTGGTATCGATGGCCCATTTATTGGTCTGAGAAATGAAGTTGCTAGAGGATAGAATGGGTTGGCATTCGGCTCCGCCCCTCAGTGATGGCGCAGGTTTGACCGCTGATATAAGGGTAGAACCCCAATTGTTTCAACAAATTCAGTTGGCTCAAAAGAAGGACCCCAACTTATGAAGATTGAAAAAGAAATGAAGCTGAGAAAGAGAGATGATTTCTCTATGAGAAGTGATGACTTATTAAGATTTAGAGATCGAGTATGTATGTCGAACGATGAGGATGTGAAGCGAGCTATCTTGGAGGAAGCTCATCGCTCTCGCTATACGATACATCCTGGGAATACTAAAATGTATCAAGACCTGAAGAAAACTTTCTGGGTGGAATGGCATGAAAAGGGAGGTAGCACTATTTGTTTCTAAGTGCTTGACATGTCAACAAGTGAAGCTGAGCATCAAAAACCTACTGGGTTGTTGTAGCCCTTACTTGTGTCAGAATGGAAATGGGAGCATATTTCTATAAATTTTGTCTATGGGTTGTTTAGAACAAGTTCAGGACATGATAACATTTGGGTCGTAGAGGATCGACTGACCAAAGATCCCCACTTCTTGCCAATCTGCACGACCTTAACTTTGGATAGACTGGCCAAGCTATACATTAAGGAGGCAGTGAGGTTTCATGGTATACCTCCGACAGGGACACTAGATTTACCCCTAGATTTTGGGCTAGTCCGTAGTCAGCCTTGGGGACGAGACTTACTTTTAGCACTGCTTTTCACCCTCAGACTGATGGACAATCAGAGAGAACTATCCAAACCCTGGAATACATGCTAAGAGGTTGTGTCACTGATTTTAAGGGAAGTTGGGATGATCATTTACCCCTGGTTAAGTTTGCTTATAACAACAGCTTCTAAGCTAGTATTTAGATGGCGCCTTTTGAGGCTCTGTATAGAAGGAAGTGCATGTCACCTATTTGTTGGGACGAGATTGGTGAAAGAAGGCTTTTAGGGCTAAAAATTGTCCAAGTGACCTCAGGAAAGATTGCATTAATTCGAGAAAGGCCCATGATAGCTCAAAGTCGACAGGAGAGTAATGCCGATAACCGAAGAAGAGACCTCGAATTTGAGGTGGGTGATCGGGTTTTCTTGAAGGTGTCACCAACAAAGGGCATCATGAGATTTGAAAAGAATAAGAACTTGAGCCCACGTTTTATTGGACCTTTTGAGATTCTAGAGAGAATTGGAGGTGTGGCATATCGATTAGCCCTACTGCTCGAATTGGCGAACATCCACAATGTCTTCCATGTGTCCTTGTTAAGGAAATATCAGTCGTACCCGTCCCATGTTCTAAGGTATGAACCTATACCGATCAGAGAAGACCTGACCTTCATTGAGTTGCTAATTCAGAAAGTAGATTGAAGGGTGCAGGTATTGTATTGCATAATAAGGAGATTCCTCTGGTCTGTGTTTTGCGGCAGTATCATTCACAGGAAGAGTCGACCTGGGAACAGGAAGATGAGATCTGGGATAAGTACCGCCATTTGTTTAATTAGCAGATGTATGATTCTGAGGACAAAAATCCGTTTTTAAGGGGGGGGGGGGGGGGATGATGTAAGGACTCGAACTTTTCTGATGTATTGTAGTACGTTGGCGAGTCGTCGGCACGAGGGCACTTGTGTGAGCGCTGACAGATGAGTGCGCAGTTAAGTGCGAGCAGGTGATTGCTCTTGGGTGGATATGCGTGCAAGCGTGCGCACATGAGAGCACAGGTGTGTGTGTGCACAGTAAGGCACATGTGATTAGTGCGTTGTTAAGGGCTAGCGGGGATGCGATGATGGGCAGATGGTTATGGTGCACTGGCGAGCATGGATGGATATGGACACATGTTGTGAGCACGGGTAGACAAGTTTGTTGTTGGGAGTGTGGGCATTTGTGTGCACCGTTGGGCATAGGTGGTGTACGGAAGTCTAGGGAGCTGCTTCTCTCTCAAGACCTCTCTCTCTTCATGCATGAGTGCCATGTTGCATAAGCATGCTCCAACTCAGCCATGTTGCACAAGCATACTCCAGCCCATAATGATGATGTCTCCCATGCTTGCTCCTTCTCTCTCCTCTTGCATGCCACTTGTCAATTGCATGCTTCCATCCCATGATGTTGTCTCGCATACTTGCCTTCTCTCTCTCTCCTTTCACACCCATTCATTGGGCTTTATTTCTCTCTTTCTACTCTCTACTCTCTCTCACCCACATTCTCCCCCTTTTTGCCTTAAGACTTTGAGCTTTGAGACCTTTCCCAGCCTTAAGCCTTTGAGTTTGAACCCATCCTTTGGGGCTTGGCATTGAAGTGAAATATGTGTGGAGCACTTTGGAGTTCATTTAGTACTGTAAGTAGATCTGGTTTCCATATTTTCATGCTTTAGATTGATGCATATTTGTTTAGCTTATCAAAGTATGAGATTTAAGTATGAGTATGGGTGTGAAAATGGATGTGGATGCATGTTATTGCAATCCTGCAAGAGTGTACTCTGTTTTCCAGAACTGTGGCTCCAGTTTGAAAAACTGTTTGAGTATCTTATATATCTCCTTAGATCATGAAATTTTTGTGGAAACGTATCTCATTGAGTCTATTTTATCATGGAAAAGACCTCTTGTCAATATCCTTTTTGGTTTAAAAGTTATTTACCATTTTCTGAAACATGCTAGATTTGTGAAATGAAATTTTGGGGATTGAATGTGTTCTTGTGTAGAGCTTTTCAATGACTAAAACATATCAGAATGAGGTGAAACCACTTTTAAATGATATCTAAATGAGTCTATTTTTAAAATTATTTCTAATCATTATAAAATTGCATATGGTTTGAAAGTTATTCCCATTTTTCTTTGAGTATATCATCCTGAATTTTCTGCTTTGAAAACAATAATTTTGTTCAAGAACATCAAATAGTTTTGTAAACTTCAACCCAAAATTTGGGGTTACCCCCTTCATTAAAATTGTATTTTCATGAGCCTAGATTATTATAAAAGTTGTCTCAGGTCTTAATGATAGTTTTATCCCATAATATGCCTTTATAATTGAATTAGGTTCATTGTGAAAAATTAGAAAAATAATCGGAAGATGTCTTTTGAGCTAATGAGCTTGATGATATATAGTATGCTTTGGACATATTGTTGTTTTATATGAACTTGTATCTGTTATGAAATATGTTCATGAAAGTATGCTCTGTTATGATATGAATACATGTAGTAAGACATGCTCTGCTATGATATGGATGCATGTAATAAGACATGCTTTGTTGTGATATGAATGCATGATAATGATATATGCTTTGTTATGTTATGAATGCATGTAGTAATAAATGCTCAGCTATGATATGGATGCATGAATGCATGATAATGAGATATACTCTTGTAAAGACCTAATAATTTTGCTAAGTCAGATTTTGGGTAAAAGGCAATAGGGCAGGGAGCTTGGGGGGCAGCGTCGGCCGCGTAGTGAGAGAGTCATCACCGGCTGAGTAGCGAGGAGGGGTAACGCCTTTTGGAGACATGAAAGTAAGGTAACCCCACGTGTGAATAGATAGAAGGGAAAAATGCCACGCACATAAGGGATAAACGCTGCTCTCGTAAGGGAGAAACGCTGCATGTGTAAGGGAGAAACATGGCGCACATAAGGGAGAAACACCGTGTGCCTTAGGGAGAAACGTCGTGCGCATAAGGGAGAAATGCTACATGCATAAAGGAGAAATGCCTTGCGCATAAGGGAGAAAAGCCACACGCATCAAGGGGGCTAACGCCACTTGCAAACTGGGCTAACACAGCGCGTGAATGAGTCCAGTGTCGTGCGCGAGGGAGGCCAAAGCTATGTGCAATGCTACCTTGCATGGCCAGTGTTTGCCACTTGCTTAGCTGCATGTGGGTAGCTCGCCACTTGTCAACCATGAGATTCTACCTACCACCTGAGGAGTATTTAAGCCCTCCTCCTCGCTCCCCTCACGCCACTTGCATCCACACTCACACTCTCTTATTCTTTCTCTCTCTAAGGTAAGTGAAGGACTTGGAGAAGGCTCCTTTAGCTCACTGTTGGAGCAACAAGTGTGAAAGTGAAAGAAAACTGTCGGAGGAGGATTGGGGTGGGGGGGGGGGTGGGGGTGGGGTGGTGGTGGTGGGTATT
>NW_006497511.1:2283449-2337661 GCF_000471905.2 Amborella trichopoda
GTTCGTACGTAGTACGTAGTAGGTAGAGTAGTACGTAGTAGACGTTACGTAGCGTACGAGTGTAGAGAGAGAGTAGAGAGAGAGAGAGTGGAGGTGTGGGGGGGGGGGGGGGGGGTGGGTGGTGTGGGGGGAGTTTTATGCCACTAAGGGAAGTGCATTTGAAAGTGTGTATCATAAATGTTTTATGCATGAAGTATGGATGTATAAGAACGAGCTTAGAGCCTTGAACCTTGTGTGTTGAATCCATGATTGTATAACCTATGTGAACAATAGTATTGCTTGCCAAATATTCCTGGGAATTTAGTCTAGATAGAGTAAATGGTGGCTGTTTATCAACTGTGGGTTGAAAGATATTGCTTTGGATGGTTTGTGTTTATGCATGTATTAAGAGTTTCGGGAAAGAAAATGGGGAAAATGAATTTCCAAAAACTATAGGTGTTTTTGTATCTAATGGTTCAGTGACCAAACGGGGTCCAAATGAGCTCAAATTAGTCTTGAATGAAAGCTATGTGTGTCTAATACAAATTTTATTCTTGTGAAATTATGATACTTTGCACATGTTAAGATTTATACTTCAATAAGTAAGACTATGTCACTGTTAACAGACAGCAGAATTCCAGCCACTGTCATCTACCTTGCATAAAACTTTTAAACAACCAAAAAGTGTTCAAATTCATTCAAATCACCGCCATTTGAATGGTATGTGTGTCCACTATAACGTTCATGTTAAAACCTTATTCAAATTTTCTATGAATGCGAAGCTTTACTCTCAATTATGTAAATAGATCACTGTGGACAGTTTTAATAAATTATAGAATTGATGTTTCGTTTGTCATGCATTTTAAATGACCAAATGATGCTCATTTCCTTCCAAGATATAGTCATTTTGATTTGAGAGTTACATGACATGTCACTGTGGGTAGCTATTATGGAAACTCATAACTGATGTCACTGTTGCCACCAATTTTGACTGACCAAAAGATATCTTTTTTTTCTTCCAAATTGCCACCATTTGAAAGGTTTATGGGAACACTTAAAATTTCATGCAAAAAATTTCGTGAAAACCCCCTAGATTGAAAGTTATACCCATTTTACGGGGATTAGGTCACTATTGACAGAACTTCTCAGAAATTGTGCATGCTCAAGTATGAATGCTATTTAGATTATATTCAATTAGTGAATGCTATGCAATGAATACCCTGAAAGGGATGTGAATGCTATTTAGTGAATATTATATGATATCGAAATAGTGAATGTACATATTATGTAGCGAGTATCATGACATGAGTGTGAATGTTAATTAGTGAGTGCCACGTAATATTCATGTGCTGAAGTGCCATATAATGAATGAAATTATATGTGCTGGCAATGTGAATGGCCTGAGTGCCAAAGGATGAATGCTAAGTAAAGAGTGATTTGAAGGCATGCTCCAAGCATGACCCTCTTTTGTGATTGATAATAGTGAAGTGATTCAATGACGCCATGCACGGGTTACCCATGGTAGTATGATGTGCCTGAGAGAGTAAGGTCGACAATGTTCCCTAACTCCTTATATGATAGGAGAGGAGTTAGGTGGAAAGTGTAATGGGTGGGTCGTGCCCCCTGAAATTCAGTGTATTATGAGAAGTAAATAGTGAACTGTGCCTTGCAAGATAAGTGCCTATCAAAAGCTCCAAAGCACATTGAGGATTGTGTGTATGAGTGCGAGGGCATTATTGAATGAGACTCATTGTCATTACCTCTCTCCCGAGTAATGGTAGAAGTCCTAAGCAATGGGATTGGCTTGGCCTGATGAATAGGGCTTCTCCTTTGGGGGTAGGAGAATCTAAGGAGTGAATGATTAACAAGTGAATGTATGACTGTGAATGCTGGTAGTAATACTGGTTTTATGATAATCATGATATGTGCTATGCCATCTGTGGTGAATGTTATGGGAAGGTTGCTAACATGATACTTTTTCCATTATGATTACTTATAGATAAAAGAATTCTTTATAATGCTAGAATAGATATGTTATAGATGCATAACTTATAGATCAGCTTACTGAGCTTTATAGCTCATTCCTCTTTTTCTATCCCTGTAGAGTAGAAGTTGCAAGTTAAAGGATTGCCGATTGGGGGAGATCGATTTGGTTGACGAAGGCTTGAACCTATGAATAAGACCTTTTACTTGTATGTGTTTATCGGCAGTCGGCCATGTTCTGGGCTGTCTTTTTGGAACTATGTAATTTTGTAATTTTGGCCTTCTATGCCTTGAACAGATGTACTAGTTCAGGATGTTTATGTAATGACATAAATCTTAGTTCTCCTTTAACCTAGTTCCCATGCTTGTGTTAGAGTTACTTTACTTTCTTGGTTTGCTTGAGTTACCACTTTACCAAAGCAACGTGTCACTCTGTCTTGAGTAGCGTTCGCTACCTTTGGACTACGAACCCGCACCCTGCTACCCCTTTGGCACAATCGGTGGGGTCCAGGAGGCAGGGTCATGAAAACTCTATTATGATAAGAACACATGTACTAAGACATGCTCTACTATGTTATGAATGCATGTAGTGAGATATGCACTGTTATGATATGTGTACATGTTATGATACATGTTATGTTGTGACATGTGTACATGATTTTAAGATATGCTATGTGACATGTGATATTTGATTTATTGGCATGATCTGAGCCTATTGACCATGCTCTGATATGTGATTTATTGGCATGCTTTGAGCATATTGCATGACCATATTGTGATATGTGATTTATTTGCATGCTTTGAGCGTATTGCATGACCATACTGTGATATGTGATTGATTGACATGCTTTGACGGTATTGCATGACCATATTGTGATATGTGATTTATTGGCATGCTTTGAGAGTACTGCATGACCATATTGTGATATGTGATTTATCGACATGCTTTGAGCATATAGCATGACCTTGATTGGCATGCTTTGAGCGTATTGCATGACCATACTGTGATATATGATTGATCGGCATGCTTTGAGTGTATTGCATTGCCTGACTTGTGACCTCTTTGGCTCTCTCAATGATAGGATGAGAGTCAGGGTAGATGATGTTTGGGTGGTCGCTTCCCATTCATAGCGATTGGCACCCAGAAGGTGTAACACTCCTAACCAAGGTGGCGTAAGGGGTAGTGTCTTGCAAGGCCATCCCCTATCAAAAGCCCTAAAGTGCATTAGGGACGGTGTGTGTTGAAAACATTACGAAATGGATTCCCCCATTTGTCAATGTTTTCCCTCCTGAGTGATGGTAGAAATCCTAAACAATGGGATTGGCTGAGCCTGATGGATAAGGCTTCTACTTCTGGGAGTAGGCGAATTAGGGAGTAAGTTAGTTGGTAATTGTTGATGCTTACCTTCATATGTTGATTTGCTAAGATTTGTATGGTTGAATGATTTGATTGACCTTTGCTTCCTATCATATATGATTGATTTGATTTGTTACTGCTTCATTGTGAATCATGCACGACACACTGATAGATATGATTATGATGCATGACTCATGTTTTATAAGAATGGCATGACACCTTGAGCATTATTGTGAGATGATATTGATAGGTAAGAAAGCATGGCACCGTGGTCTACTTTACTGGGCTTTATAGCTCACTCCTTAAACTTTCATCTGTGTAGAGTGATAACTGTCGGGTTTGTGGAAGGACGTTCTGGTGATCACGACTAGCGGTTAGAGCCCTGTACTTCTTGAGGCAGCTTCATTTTAATTGTATGTGTTAGATGGAAATTTTGGCCACATAGTTGTTTTGGCTTTGGAACTATGTATTGTTGTTGTGCCTTTGGTGCCTTGGACTCCCTTGTAATATTTTGAATCTACCTTTTGAAATTTTGGGGCTTGAATTTCCTAGTATGTTTGTGGGTTGTGTACTTCGTGTTTTGCTAGTTTTATTTTTATTTTCGTGGTCGGCTTTGATTTTCATCTTTTTAAAGCGTTAAGCGCACTCCCACCTGAGTGGCATTTGCTACATGTGATCGCAGTCCCGCACCCTGTTGCCCTCTGACAAGGACGGTAGGGTGTAGGGGGCGGGGTCAGGACAGTTAGGTTGGTGGGTTTGAGCTGGTCCATGCTCAATCCAATCTTGGAAAGGACCCTTTGGGGCATTAGATTCACGGCGGACCCCCCATCCAGCATGATGCTGTTGACCTGACAGGGGTGCAGCTCGCCTGCCACAAAGAGGGGGCAATTGCGCGACTTCTCACCCAGTTGTAAGTCATCATTTGAGAATGTGATAGTCATGCAACTGTTGAGTATGACAGGGTCCACCTCAACTCGGTCGACCTCAGTTTCATACACCTTAGGACTGGAGAGTGCTTACACCAGGGCCATTCAGAGGTCATTGGACAACATGAGGGCATCATAGATGCTCAAGAGGGTAGGTAGTTTCCTTAGATGTCCCACCACATCTTATTTAACTTTATCAACTTCGAGAAGGGCAATTCCCCCGTTCTCCCTTGTCCTGAGAGGAACAGATAGTGCTGGGATGGTGTTTAGTTGAGGAGGATCCTCCACAACTGTCAGGGGAGCGACAGCTGTTGCAACAGGTTTAGGCGGGGAAGGCTGGCTACACTGAACAATAAAAAATGGTGCATCGGGAGCGAGATGGTGTGGAGACTGCGTGGACCTGGATGTTTGAAGCGGGGTAGCCGAGGTGCTAGCTTGAGGTGTCTCTCGGTTGATGTGTGAGCAAAGCTAACCAATTTGGGCAAAGTGTAGTGCATGGGGAGAACAGAGTGTGCAGGGGACGTCCTCCTCCCTCGAATCTCACACGAAGACCGGTTCGTGCATCCAAGGCGGGTGTGGCGAGGATGATGTTCGAAGGGAATTTCTTCGAGTACCACGTAGCGAGTGGCTTGAAAGAAGTTGATGGAGCGGTGGACGTTTGCACTTCTTTACAGCTAGCAACTTCTTTGGAAATGCACATGTGGGCGCTATCCATGCTGGTGTTCGGGGTGGCTACGGGGTCAACCCCTTGTGGAGAGAGGAGCAGAGTACTCGTGGTACCTGCCCATTTAGTTGGTGAGGTGTCAAGGCCTCAAACATGCATGCGCACTTGTTTTTGGGACTTTCAATTGTCTCAAAAGTTGCTTGTTCGTCGGGCCTCAGCCTTTGGGCTGCCTCAAACTAGAGGGTTAGCATGCATGATGTGGGCGGTCTTGGGACCACCCATGTTGCGTCCGGGTCGGAAGAGACTCAAAACAGTTTGGGGGAGTGGGGTGGGTTCTCTCCTGCCTCGATTCACCACAATGATGATGTATGTGTAAGTGCGTGTGACGATTGGGCGGCTGTGCGGATTGACATAGAAGCTGTCAGCGTACGATGTGTGCATGGGGGTGCTAGCGTCGGCAACACCCTTATGAGACATGGGTGGGGTCACCTTTCGGTTATCTGCGGAGGCGGTGGTCTTGTTGAGACCCACTAGGCAGGGAGGAGTAGTGGTACAAGGACCACGTTGAGGCATGTGACTGACGGCGTGTCCGCCAGTGATGGGGTACTCGTGTGAGGGGGCAAATGTAATGCCGCTCTTGAAGTTGACATCAAGGGATTTTCCCTTGACGCCAGAAGAGGCGGGACAGGGAGCTTGAGAGCCCATGGCCTGAGTTTTCCTAAGCAATACTAGAATAGCAGGGCCAGCCAGGTCACTTGAGTAGGACGCGGGGGAGGTAGAACCAGATGGTCCGCTCGCCCTCAGTGAGTTCATAGATATGGGGACGTCGAAGTCCCCAATCTGGACAATGGAGGGATAGTGGGTTCCCATATCAACTTTAGAGAGAAAAGAAAGGGAGGTTGGTACTTGAAAATAGTCTAAGCCAACAATAGGGTGACGTGTCCCTAGTGGAGTCACCGGTTGGTTGGGCCTGATGGTTGGGTGCCTCGATCTCGCCCCCACAAGTTGGGATGACCTTGGGCTCGGGTCTCGGGTTCACAATGAGCCCGGGATCGGAGATCGCTCTCTCGGGAACAACATGGAGAGGACGCGGGCAAGGTATCAACTAGTGAGAGAGGAATTAGGGTCGTGAGGTGGGACTTACCTCATGTGGGTCCATGACATGTTCGGGCTGGCTCACATGGGCGCCCTCTTAGATCATGAAGAAAGCCCCCCAAGTCTGAGACTAATTCGGACTTGCTTTCCTTAACCTCCTTGCTTCCTTCATGCAAACACACATACACACACATAAAATGTCCAGACAAGTGGGTCAAGAGACCCCGACTTGTCTTTGAAGCAAGCATGCACATGCATGCATACTCGAAGGAGAGTGAAATGGGGGAAGATGGCATTGTGGAATCCATGTCAATTTGACAGCGTTACGACATCTCCGTGACAAAGGACTCACAATGTATTTAATATTGAGAGAAGTGAGAAGAGGGAGAAATCAGGGGGATGGAGAAGAAAAGAAGAAGAAAAGAGACAGGAGGAGAGAAGACTAGAGGGGAGTAGAGAGATAGTGAGAGAGAAGAAGGGAAGAGAGAAAAATAGGTGAGAGATAAACAAGAAGAGAAGGAGAGATAAAGAAGGGAGGAAAGGAGGAGAGACAAGAGAAAGAGAGATATTCGAGACAAGAGATTAGAGAGAATAAGGGGGCAAGAGAGAAAGATAGAGAGAGAAGAGGAGAGATAAAGAGGGGAGAAAAGAAGGAGAGATAAGAGAGAGAAAATAGAGAGATAAGAGATTAGAGAGAAGAAGGGGATGAGAGAGAAAGATAGAGAGAGTGAGAAGAGAGTGAAGACGAGAAGAGAGAGAAGGAGAGAGTGAAGAAGAGAAGGAGAGAAGAAAGGGGAGAGAGGAACAGAGTGGGAAATTAGAGGGATGAGAGAGAGGAAGACAAAGGGGACAAGAGAGAAAAATAGAGAAAGAGCAAGCAGAGAGAGATGACGAGAAGAGAATGAAGGGGAGAAGAGAAAGAGGAGAGAGATAGAGAAGAAAAAGAGGAAAGAGAAAAAAGAGAGTGAAAGAGAGATAAGAGATAGGAAGAAGAGGAAGAGAAGGTGAAATGGTAGCTAGGCCACCATTCAAGGAAGAGACAGATGTTTGAAGAAAGAAGAAACTAAAAGGAGAGAAGAAGGCGAGACAGCAGCTAAGCCATTGCTTGGGGAAGAGAGAGAAGATAAGAGAGGAAGAGAAAGGGAGAAAGACGAGAGCGAGATAGCGGCTAAGTTACCGATCGGGGAAGAGAGAGAAGATAGAAGCAAAAGAAGGGAGACGACGGTTGAGACTGCCACTCAGGGAAAAGGCTCAGGCCACCACTTCGGGATAAGAGAGAGAAGGTAAAAAGGAGGAGAGGGCGAGATGGTGGCTGAAACCTGCCACTCAAGGAAAAGACTTAGGCCACCACTTTGGGAGAAGAGAGATAAGGTAAAAAGGAGGAGAGGGTGAAATGGGGGATGAAGCCTGCCACTCTTGGGAAAGGGCTCAGGCCACCACTCCGAGAAGAAAGAGGAAGAGAAGAAGGTCTTGTGTTGGGAGGTCATCTTGCTACACTGATGGAGCAGTGGCTTGGGGATCACTTACTAGGATGTTGTAAAACTTCTGGCATTCCTGTATTTTCTTTGCGAATATATCATGGAAACTGGTGCATTCCCATAGGTAGTGACCCCATATTTGGTGATACGGGCACCAATGGTCCTCGGTCCCCTTAGCAAGGAGTCGGGGTTGCCTTGCCTGCTTCAGTGTGATTATGCCTTCCTGGAGCATTATAACAAAGGAGGAGTGAAGGATGACAGGGGCTGTGTCTTCTTCATGGACGGTTACTGCATGGGAGGCTTCAGTTGTCCTGAAGGCCTGCTTTAAGTCTTCAAGACTTATCTGACTCTTCTGAATTAGGGCCTCAATAATATCTTTCAGCATGTAGTAGTCATCTGTGGGATGATTGATCCTTTGATGGTAAGCACAATAATTTGCCTGAGTGTCAAGGCCAACTTGCTCAGGGAACTTGGCTTCTAGAAGCTGAATCCTATTCTATTCCAATAATAACTAGAATAGTGTAGGGACCCATTCCTTCTCAAAAGGGTATACCTTGTCCCTATGCCTAGTGAAATAATCACCCCGATCAAGGTTGACCAGCAGGGGTACTCGGTTGTACGACTATTGTTGCTTGCCTGCCTGGGGAGCTGTCTTTGCCGTGCCAACCCCTTTGAAGAGGTCCAAAGTTTGAGAGGGAGTCTTCTTTGGATCAGTGACCATGACAGCTGCACTGATTACTCCTTTCGGTTGGCTGCCCCGTGTGTTGTTTCGAGAGCTACCATTGCCTTGGTTGTTCGCTGTGCTTCCAGACGGTTGTCATGACCCACCGTGGTGGCGTGATAGACTTTATATGCAAACTGATTTAGAGATCAATTCTGACATGAAGGTCTGATTAGAGGCCTCAACATGTAGAGCGATCTCTGTCGCATGTTTCGAACGCAAGTTTGGACTACTTCCTTCTCGGGCATAGGATTAGGATGGCGAGCAGCCAAATTTCTCTATCTTGATATGAACAGGTCCACGGGCTCATCGGGGTCTTGTGTCAGAGTGAGAAGTTTGATGGTTTGTACCTCTCTCTCAACCTCATAGAAGCGTTAATAGAACAATTTTTCTATTTCCTCTCATGTATACACTGAGTTTGGGGGAAGTCAAGCATACCACTGAAAAGCAGGCTGTCAAGGGTTTGAAAAAAGTGATGGAGAAGCAGTCTCCCACCATATCCTCAAACTTGTTCATGCAGTCTTCCTGTTTGACATCATCAAAGACGTTATATCGTCGCACTTCCTACACGTTTACAAAGTCCAGAACTCAAAAGGAAAGTGGATGTTTAAGCCAAGGATGGAGTGTCTCAGGCCTCCTTGGTAACTGATAGATTTTATTTTTTGTATAGAAGATATTGATAATTTTCTTGTACGTCAAGTTTTTGTGATCAATGAAAAATAACACACTTACGATAAAAAGAGCAAATAGAACAAGAAAATGTGCAAACCTAGGATGTTAGTATTTTGAAGCACTTTTAAGGGCTATTTGGTACCTAGAAATCTATTACATGACAATAGATTACAAGGAAATAAACTTAAGATGAATTGAAAGAGATTAACCGATATTTCTCCAAAAATCACTAAATCGATTACGCGGGTTGAGGGTGAAAAATCTATTGCCCCATTTGATAGGTAATCTTTGGTAAAGCACGTCTCTTTACCCTATCCTCGCCTAAAAAAAATTCCAACCGCTATTTTTCCTCTTTCTGAGGAACTTTTCTCTTCACTGGTATGCCCTACTCTCTCGTTTCTTGAGCCATAATAACTGGTTTGTATAGTGGCCCTACTCTCTATCTTCTTGAGTTATATTAACTGGTTTGCATAGGTGCAACAGTCGCGCACCCATGATAGAATGGTCGTCAGTGGCAGTGGAGGGTTGCTATGCAATCCCAGCCAAGTTCGAGCCTGAAATCCTCGTAACTTCCTCCAAAGTTGGCTTTGTCTCGCATGTAGGAAGAAAGACAATGTTCGTTTGATAGTTGAACCTCTCAGTAAGAGCTTCAAGGAGTGGAAAGTTCATATGGCAAGAGACCATGTTTAGGATGCCCATCATCGAAATTGAAGCCAGAAGGGCCATGAGCTCCACTGCTGAGTGAAAAGAAACCATTCTCGAAACCAGGGTTCGATGATAGGAAAGCCATTGACGCATCGAGGAACCTCACCTGATCGAAGGCCCTGCGAGATATGAGAGGGCAGACCTTCAGGGAAGTGCCTAACCTTAGGGAAAAGGGGGGAATCCTCCTCCTCTCTTCCATTTGAAAACCTTCTCCTTGCCCTTTGAGATCGTGTTGTCCTTCCTAGGAGCCATGAAAACTTGAAGATAAGGGAAAGAAAAACTAGTAAAATCAGAGGGGAGATGATGAAGAAGGAAGAAGATGAAGATGGAAGGAAGAAAATTGAGTTTGGAAGATGAGAGAAGAATGGGAAGGGGTGGATTTTTATAGAAAAAAAATGAAATCCAACCCAAAACACGTCATATGGTTATCCACTTCGCCCAACAGTGGATTTAGATAACCCTAAAATCAAGAATATATATATATATATATTTCGAGGGTCGGAGGTCTGGGCGACACGGGGAGTGTCGCCCAATTCCATACCCGGACACAGGCGGCACGCTCCGTGCCGCTCGGGCAACACGCCCCGTGTCGCCCACTTTTTTTTGAGAAATCATTTGTTTTATTCCATTTCTAAAAAAAAAACAAATTTTTTTTTTTTGGGTGGGCGACACGCCCCGTGTCGCCTAAATGTTTTTCCCAAATTTTGTCCCGGTCTGATCCTAAGACAATGTAATAATAAAAAAAATCATGTTTTTTATAAAATGACTTTTGAAATAAAATGTTTTCAAATTATTATTTAAATAATAATAAAAATTCATGTTTTTTATAAAATTACTTTTTGAATTAAACTGTTTTCAAATGATTTTGAAGCACATTGGTTTCGAACATCCTGTCAGATGCTTCATGGTGGCACCAGCCTAAACTGCCAACCAATTTTCCAAAATTTCAAAAAAGAATAAAAATAAAAAAGACAATGTTCCTTGGTGGCATGATCCTAAACTGCCAACCCGTTTTTGAAAAATAACAATTTCAAAAAATTTAAAAAGAAATGCTCTTGAGTGGCATGAGCCTAAACTGCCAACCAATTTTCTGCAAATTTTGCTCCACGGTGGCATGAGCCTAGACTGCCAACCAAAGTCCAATCCAATTCAATGCTCCACGGTGGCAGGAGCTTAAACTACCAACCAAGATTCAGTTCAACGTCAAAACTCATGCAATGTAAAAGAGCCGAGACAGGGAACGTTTATCCCCATATGACGCAAAAGGTCTAGTGTGTTCCGGGTACAACCACCCTATTCAATGGAAAACGTCTAGCCTTGTATGATGCTAAAGGTTAGATGTATCCAGTTCAACGTCAAACTCGTGCGACGTAAAAGAGCCGAGACAGGTAACGTCTATCCCCATATGATGTAAAAGTTCAGGGCACAACCACCTTGTTCAACGAAAAACGTCTATCCCCGTATGACATAAAAGGGTCGAGTGTATGGTCCATCACTGCATGACGCTAAACTGCTTAAAGGGCTTTATGGTTGCAAGAGTTAAAACTGCTAACCGACCTTGTTTTCAAAATATCTTTCTCGTTTCAAAATTTTCACTACATGTCTTATATTTCCAAAAATTTTTATTTCTTTGTTAAAATAGTAGCTTGTCCCTGCTCCGAGTTCTATTTCAAATCTCCCCCTACTTTCAAAATTTCTAAAAAGTATTTTAATACAAAGAAGCTTGGACACCAGTATATGATGATCACCGCGTTTGGTGCGATTGCTGCGTTGCTGTCTCGTCTCTCACTTCGGATTCGACCAAACAAGTCTCTTCCTATAGAAAGCCTTTCCCTATAGACAGCCTTAGGAAACCCTAAGGAGATCAAAGAAAATGCCAAGGCTAAAAATTCAAATGGTGAACACCACTGAAATTAAGTGCCATGGTCAGAAAATCCAACTGGAGTATCAAGCTTGTGTAACTCATCGATTTCTCACGTCGAAAACCATAGGAGGAAAAATGCCCTAGGTTTGTGAGCTCGGCGAGCACAATGACTTGGAGGGCTTAGTTAGTGTGCCTTCTGACCAAGTGACGTCAGAACGAAATTTAAAATATCTTCTTTATCTTTGATGTTCACCTGCTCTCGAAGGACAGGGAGCGCCAGAGTGTCTACTTCTTTGCCACTTGCCTGTCCCTCAAAGGACAGGGAGTGCCAAAGAGGGGCAACTGTAGACACGCCATTTTAAAACTGGCAAATTTTGTGGTTTCTTGAACCCTTAGGACCAAACTTAACATAGTAAACCCAAATCATAGTTCACATAGCCTACCTCGTGATCCAGAACCAGTTGGCCTGCCCAGAACGTTGCAGATGCATTGTGTTGACCCAGATTCTTGTAAATGCCGTGTTTTACCCAAACAATTTTTAGAAATAGTAAACCCAAATTTTCTCTGAGAGTTTCACAAGAGGCTGAGGAGCACTTCAAAAGTGAAAAATATCAATGTCGAAAAAAATTGGTGTGCGCAACATGAAGCGTGCCGCCCAGCCTTGGGCTACACAGAGCATGCTACCCAAGCGATACGACTCGTGCTGCCCAGGTGACATAGAGCTTGTCGCCCAAATCCATGACTCTCATAAATTTGACTTTCGACTGGGCATTTACTTGTTACACGTGCTTATCTTTTCCAACAAGGTTTGACCCTTATAAGGCCTCATTTCGTGGTCATTTGAGGGGAGGCTTGAGACGAGAGAGAAAAACCCTAGTAGAGAAGGAGAATTCGATTAGAGATAGAGAGAGAAAAACCTAAAGAGATCGAGATGAAAACCCTAGAGTGAGCCCCCTGCAACTTCAACCCTAAAACCTGAGAGAGTCTAGAACCATCTATAGGACACAACCACCCTATACTACAGGATTTGCTGGCTAATATCCGGATAAGAGAGACAAAAGATGACCAGTTCTGATACATGTGAGCCACAGAAGGCTCAGGAGTCCCAAGCCATTCGGCCCGGTTTCGTATCATTCTCAACCCTCTCTCTTTCTTCATTTATTCACTAATTTATTTTATTTTGATTTTTTTTTATTACTGCACTCTAAAAATCGTATTTTGATATCTTGGATCATGCTAGCTCCGCCACAGATTTGCTCATTTCTAGGCAGATCTGGCCTCATATTTGAATTCAATTTGTCCCACCGTCTCTACTACATTTTTCATCATTTTAAGGTGTCAGATCCAAGATACGTCCATTTCAAGATCTCTTTGATTTTGCACAGTAAACACTACCGACGACTCATTGACACACTACGATCACATCAAAATGTTTGGGTCCTTACACTGGTACAGACCAGCTGGGACGAGATTCAACCTCAATCCGAGTAGAAGGAGCCAAGGCAAGCCCTTCTTCGCGAGACAGGTGTGCACCCCTTTCGCTCTGACTAAAAATTTCCTCTAGGTTGTCAAAGAAAGATCGTGTCCTTCTCTTTAGAGAAAGCAGTTTCATCCCCACTCAGTGAACGACTCTTGACCAGTTCCTGCTAGTTGGCAATAATGATCCAAGCCGAAAATGACCGAGAAAGGAGGAGGAACGAAGCTCCTTCCGGCCGTGCCATCACATCTAGAGCCACTGGCAGCTTGCCATGGATGAGCCACGTCCCAATTCAACGTTAAAGGAATCCCACCGTCGTCGGTAGTCCGCAGTCATGTGACCCACATGGCCATAATAGGGGACGACAAACCTGCTTCGCTCAGGGAAAAGAAGACATGTCTCCCTAGCCATCCGCATGTTGAGGTCAATCCAGACCTCGCGACTCGCCAAGGGCCTCATGATCATGCAACACCCCTTCTTCCCATATTTCTTTAAGAAAGAAATGGCGGCGTAGCATCCTTGATCCAAGCCATGCTAGCTCGCGAAACGGTGAGGGAAGTAACCCTCCAACGTTTTGCACCCCACCCCCTTGAATGGAAGGACGTAACCTCGGACGCTTACGAGGTACATGGCCTCTTTTATCTCAGTAACCGCCTTATTAAGTGTGAGGCCAAAGGCATCAATAAAAACATGTCAAAGGGGCCACCGACAGGGAAAGGCCTCTCATGAGTAAAGAAAGATGCACCAGTCAGGAGTTCACGAACGACATCTGGCTCTCTGACTACAGCGTTCATCCCAACAATCTTCAGCATATGCGGGCATCTTGCCGTTGCGATATTCCCATTGAGCTCGTATGCCCTAGGAAAATATGCAGAAAGGCATCCGAAGACATAATGCATCGAGAAGCTCGTGGTAAAGTGCCCCCGGAAGCTTTCACCTAAGAAGACTTCGTTGCTATTGTCCTTCGAAGGGACTTTTCCATGAGCAATTGAGCCAAGCCCGTGGAAGATGCCGCATAAAACCGACTGGGCCAGCACGAAGCCAGTGCCCTGGGCCATCATGTAGGCCGCATAGAAGCAACCAGGCTGAATGACATAGCCACCAGGCTGAATGACATAGCCCTTCTCCCTCGGAAGAGTGAACTTGCACATGAAAAGGTCAAGTACATTTGGTCTCGCACATTTCGCCTTGGAGGGGCAATCACCTTCTTCAAAGCCTTGATTGCTGTCGTCCGCTGAGACTCATCTGCCCATGAAACGCTCGAACCTACGTCTTCATCTTCTAGGCGGTTACAGTGAAAGCAATCTCGCCATGCTTTGAAATGTACCCCACCAGTTTTAGGTTGCGACTCTGAGCACAGGAGCTAATAAATCTCGAACAGCTCACTGAGACTTGAAGGAGCCCTGTAAGGACCCAGACTTTTCCGATGTGTAAGTGATACCACCATGTGTGCAAGGGATGTCACTGCGTGTAAGCCACCATGCGTGCAAGTGATAACACCATGTGTGCAAGGGAAGCCACTGTGCGTGCAAGTGATACCGTCATGTGCGCAATGGATGCCACCGTGCGTGTAAGCCACCATGCGTGCAAGTGATACCGCCATGTGTCCAAGGCATGCCGCCATGTGTGTAAGCCATCATGCATGCAAGGGATACCGTCGTGTGTGCAAGGGATGCCGTCGTGCGCGTCACTTCCATGCACTACACTGTCGTGCGCGTCACCGTCGTGTGCGTCACTGCAGTGTGTGATACTACCGTGCGTGACACCACCGTATGTGAAGCTGACGTGAATGCTGCTGCCAAAGAGAAAGCCATTGTGCGCGACACTACTGCGTGTGATGTTGCTGACCACGACACCATCGGGAGTGTTACTACAGAGCGTGATGACATGAGAACTCTTATGCTTTGCTCTTACATGTCAGCCACTTGTATGGCACAATAAGCCACCTGGATGCTACTATAAGCCACTTGTGTATCACTTGCATGCCACCTGCCTGCTGCCCCCCATCTCTTTGGTTATAAATACTGCCCTTCACACCCCTCCAAGAACTTTTTCCTTCTCTCACCCACGTCCTCCCTTTTTAACACTTGGAACCTTAAGCTTGGAAGCTTAGCCTTGAGGGGAACTTGTGTGGGGAAACTTGGAGTCTTTTGGTGCATGTAAGTGGGTTTAGCTACCATGTATTTATGTTTTTTTTTAATGTATGTTTTCTTGGTCTAACAAATTATGAGGTTTAAGAATGATTTTGGATAAAAATTTGAATATGAATATGACTTGAATGCTCTTGCAATCTTGTTGGATGTGCCTATTTTTCCAGACTTGTGACTCCACTTTGAGTAGTTGTTTGGGCACTGAAATTATTTCTGTTGATTATGAAATTTTGTGGCGAAGTACCCCTTTGAGTCTATTTTTAGAGGGAAAATACCCCATATCAATATCTATTTTTATTGGAATGTAACGAGCCATTTTCTAAGACATGGGAGAATTATGAAAAGAAATTCCAGAAACTTTACATGTCTTGTGAAGGATTGTTCACTAATCAAATCATGTTAGAATGATCTCAAATTACTTTTGAATGAAATATGAGTAAGTATAATTTAAATATGGTTTTGGAATCAAAACAAAATTTCATATGCCCATTTTTCTATGAAGATGTCACTGTTGTGAATGCAGGAATGTTTCAGAACTGTTACATATGTTGTGTAAGATTGTTCACTGACCAACTCATGTCAGAATGATCTCAAACCACTTCTAAATGAAATATGTATGAATATATTTAAAAATAGTCTCAAAAGAATGATCGAATTCTGTGTGATTCAAAAGTTATGTTCGGTTTTCTACAAGGATACTACAATAGATTTTCTGTTGAATTTTCGAGAACTATCACATGTTTTGTGTCGCATTGTTTACTGACCAAAATGCCTCAGAATGAGGCCAAATCACTTCTAAAAGACATATGAATAATCTATTTTCAAAGTAGCTTTGAAATCATGATCAAATTCCCTATGGAGTGGAAACTATGCTTGTTTTTCTAAGAGACTGTTAACAATGAAATTTTTGCTCTGCTATGAAATATTGAATGTGCATGGTTGTAATAAGACATGCTTATAAAATAGTGAATTCTTATGAAATGGTGAATACTTATGAAATATTGAATGAGCATGGTTGTAATAAGACATGTTTATGAAATAGTGAATGTTTATGACATGATGAATGCTTATGAAATATGGAATGGGCAGGGTTGTAATAAGACATGCTTATGAAATAATGAATGCTTATGAAATGGTGAATGCTTATGAAATATTGGATGTCCATGGTTGTAATAAGACATGCCAATGAAATAGTGAGTGAGCATGGTTGTAATAGGACATGCCACAGATGTGATATGAAGCACTATGCAATGGGTCATCAATTGATAGTGTGATATGGTATGATACGAATGTGATATGAAGCACTACGCAACAGATCATCCGTTGGTAGTGTAATGTGATACGATATGATAAGAAAGTTGTACCGGCAGTTGAGATTTTCACTAACTCATCATGATAGGATGGGAGTTAGGATGTGAATCTGAATAGTCAGGAGGGTCTCACCCCGAAATCTATATGGACACTACACATTGGGTCATCCATTGGTAGTGTAACGCTCTCTCGCCAGAAGGGTATAAGGAGATGGTCGTGTCTTGCAAGACCTCTACCTATCAAAAGCCCCAAAGCGTGCTGGCGACTATGTGTGTATGAAGATATTACGAAATGGGTTATCCATTTGTCATTGTCTTCCTTCTTGAGGAATGGAAGAAGTCTTAAGTAATGGGATTGGCTTGGCCTGATGGATAGGGCTTCTACTTCGAGAATAGGTGACTTTCGGATTGCATGTAGTTAATATATGTTTGCTTGAATTTGTTGATATGATAAACTGTTAGCTCATGTGATGTCCGATATCTGATTTGCGATTGCCCCACCATGAGAGAAATTTCTCACGACATGTTTAATTGTGAAGCATGATTCCATATTGTAAAACCTGTATGAATTCTGGGGGTGGCTATTGAATAACTGTATATAGTCAGGAATGCATAGCGCTTTGACCTACTTAATGGGCTCCATAGCTCATTTTTTTGACTTTCTTGAATGTAGAGTGATAGCTCGTGAGTCGAGGCCGGACGATTGGATGATCGTGACTGGCAATTGAAGACCTGCACTTGACGAGAAAGCTTCCTTTGATTGTAAGTGTTAGATGACAGTTGGAAATATAGTGGTTTTGTTGTGAAGCTATGTATTTTGCTGTTGGGCCTTTAGTGCCTTGGACATATTTGTAATAAATTTGGAGCTCTTATGTATATATTGGTTTTAATTTAAGCTTTTGTTATCGTTATATTTGGAGATTTTGTTTTCTTTTGTGGTTTGCTTGAATTCCTTCTTTTCAAAAGCATTGAGCACACTCCCATCTGAATGGCATATGTTACCTTTGGTCGCGATCCCGCACCCTGTTACCCTCCAACAAGTACGGTATGGGGGCAGGGGGCGGGGCTGTGACAATTTATGGTATCAGAGTAGCCAGGATGGATTCTTGGCCTAGAGAGTCTTGGTTGTGCCCTTAGAGTGGTTTTTTTTGGATTGGCTAGTAACTGGGTACTCCTGTTTTAAGACATGATGACGAGGACTCGTGCCAACAATGAGAGTTCTAGTAATGAGAACACCGAGGCCTTGGGGGAGTTCCTCAAGACGCTTGAGGCCATGACTCAAATGATGAAGGACTATATGCCGACCCTGGCTGCCTCCACCCCGGGCCAAGATGAGAGTGGATTGATTAAGAGGTTTAGGAGACTTGCCCCTCCTGCATTCTCAGGACACAGAGGAGTGGAAAAGGCTGAAAAATGGAGGAGGCAAGTAGAAAAGAATTTTGAAGTGTTACATTGTTCCGATAACCAGAAGGTTAGACTGGGGACCTTTATGTTAGAAAGGGATGCCGAGCATTGGTGGAGTTTGGTGAGGCAATCCTGGGAAGAGACAGAGACTGATGCAATCTGGAAAAGTTTTCTAGCAGTATTTAATGAGAAGTACTTTCCCAATTCAGTTCGAGAAAGAACGAGGTGGAATTCATTGAGCTGTAACAAGGGAGAATGTCAGCGGAGCAGTATGAAGCTAAATTTGTAGAGCTCTCTTGTTATGCGCCACATATCATCAATACAGAGGTGCGTAAGGCGAGCAAGTTTGAGAGGGGCCTCAGGCCAGATATCCGAGGGAGAATAATGTCAGCCAATCTTAAGACATTATCCCCGTTAGTGGACCTACCTATGAAGATTGAGAAAGATTGTGAAGAGTTCCGATTAAGGACGAAAGGAAAAGTAAGATCCTCAGTGTCTGAGTTTTGCGAGGAAGACTTAGCCGCCTCCTAGAAGAGACTTTAGGGGAAAGGCTAATCAAAGCAACCAGAAAATCTAAAAGACCTTCCCGGGTGATGTGAGGGATAATCGACGCCCGACTTGCTCGTACTGTGGAATGAATAACTACTCTGCGGCTGAGTTCCATAAGAAGTCGATAATGTGTATTGGTTATGGCAAGCTTGGCCACCTAATTAAGGACTGTCGTGTGAAGAGGCCAGAAAAATAACCAAAGACTCAAGGTCGGGTGTTTGCATTCACAGAGCAGGAAGCTAAGGTGTCTACCTCAGTGATCCGAGGTACGACCTCTATTTGTGGTAGAGAAGCTAGAATTTTGATAGACCCTGGTTCTTCTCATACTTTTGTTGCACCTCACTTTGCATGTCACATAAATGTTGAGCCTTCACTTCTTGACTGGACTTTAGAAGTATGTACACCTATGGGGGATATTATGGAAACTGATATGGTATATAAACAATGTGGGGTTTTGCTTGAGGGGTGTGTCCTGCCCATAGACTTGATACTTCTAGATATCGGGGACTTTGATGTTATTTTGGGCATGGACTGGTTGTCAACACATCATGCTAATGTTAACTATTATGATAGTGACCCTTAGACACCTTAACCAACCTGAGTTACATTTTGTTGGTACCAATGATGCTCCCCCCGCTACTTTTCATTTCGGCCCTTCGGGCTTACCATCTATTGGCCAAAAGATGTACTAGATACTTAGCCTATGTGGTAGAAAATTGGGATGTGCAGTCCAAATTAGAAGAGAGACCAGTGATAAGAGAATACCTAGAAGTCTTTCCTGAGGAATTGTCATCCTTGCCTCTAGTAAGAGAGATAGAGTTTGAGATAGATGTGGTCCCTGGTACTGCTCTCATCTCTAAAGCCCCTTATAGAAAGGCCCCAGTAGAATTGAAAGAATTGAAAGAGCAATTACAAGAGTTGTTGGAAAAGAGATTCATTCAACACAGTGTGTCACCGTGGGGTGTGCCGCTTCTATTTGTGAAAAAGAAGGATGGATCCATGAGACTTTGCATAGACTTGTAGACACCCCATTTTAAAACTGGCAAATTATGGGGTTTTCTGAACCATTAGGACCACATTATCCTAGTAAACCCAAATCTATTGCCCACACAGCCTACCCTGTGATCCATAACCATTTTTCCAACACAGAACCTTGCAGATACCCTGTTTTGACCAAGAATCTTGCAAACACCCTATTTTACCAAAAAAATCATTCAAAATAGTAGAAAAATCCTTTTTGACCCAAAATTTCTCTAGGAGCTTCACAAGAGCTTGCACTACACACTTGATCTAAGAAATCAGTTTTGGTCTAGGCGACACTACCAGTGCTGCCCAGCCTAAACTGGGCGACACTACAGGTCTCGCCCCAGTGTGGGCTACACCAGGACTGTTAGTTTTTTGTAGGACAACTCACTGGTCAATCCTATGTAGAAAGATGTTGTTTTGAACAGTCATGACTAGGGCGGCGCTATATGTGGGGACTGGAGGCTGCTTCTAGAGGGGAAAAACTTGGTGAGCTTATGAAGCCCTAATCTGAAAACCCTAACCTAAGCCTGAGAAAGCTTAACCTAGACCTAAGGAATCTTAGTTATAAACCATCCTTATGGCACAACAACCTTTTGTCAAACAGAGATCTTTTGGTCAACTTCTGAATTAGAGAGGCAAAGAGGAGGCCGGCTTTGATACGGGTGAGCCCTCAAAGGCTCGTGCGTTCAAGGCCATCCAGCTCGGTTTGGTATCGTTCTCTTACCCTTTCTTCTTCTTCTTACTATGTTGATTTTATTTTGATTAATTCGCTACTTTAAAATCATGTTTTAATGTTTTGGATCATGCTGGCTCTGCCACAGATCTAAGAGTGGATATGACCGTTTCTGAGTAGATCTAGCCTCAGATCTGAATTCGATTTGTCCCACTTTCTCTGCCACATTATTTTATCAGTTTAAGGTGTCAAAATTTGAGAAATTTTAGTTGAAAGATCTGTCCCATTTTCATCATAAACAGTTTGGCGTCCACAGTGGGGCTTTTCGAGCTTCATTCGAGCTCCGAAACACGAGTTTTATTCACTATTTTTATTGTTTTCAGTCACAAAAAAGTCCAAAAAATTGCTTGTGACCAGGATCCCGGGTTTTGATGCTGCGAGACCCTATCTGTCCTGGGCGACACTAGCAGTGTAGCTCGGGTGACAGCACCAGTGCCGCCCAGGTTCAGGGAGACACGCCCCCTGTCTCCCAAGTTCAGAAGTCTCATAACTTTTTGAGACTTTGCAGTCCTATTCCAAGAACTCTCTTGTGACTGCTCAAAAAATTTCAAATCAAAATAAATTTTTTGAAAAAACAAAAAAAGTATTTTTCTTAATAGAGGTCTGTTCCATCTACGCTTTTCTGTTTTTACTTATTTGAAGTTACTTCATCAAAAAAATTATTATAACCTTATTTCATCAAAGTTCAAAATAAATAAATAAAATAAATAAAATAATTTGTTTGGGCGACGCTATCAGTGTCGCCCAGCCTGCAAGGGCACCAGTAGTGCCGCTCGTGCGAGACCACTGGTGTTGCCCAATTGCAGTGATCCTAAAATATTCCTGGGACCCCACAAAACTCTTCCAGAGGTTGTTGGCTTTCTGTTCACCAATATTTGGCTTAAAATAAAAATTTTAAAAAATAAAAAAATATTTTGCTTCAGATATATTTGTTCTGTTCTTGGCTTTTGATTTTATTCTAGTTTGTTAATTTTGATTGAAATCATGTTTTCCCTGCTTTCACCATGCTTAGTTTAACTGTGTTTCATAAGGGTTTTCGACCGTGACGGATCCAATGGCGGTGATCCCATAGCTGCTCGAGGTGTCGAAAATATAACTCTAATTACAGGGTCTGTTTTAGGGTGTTAGAGGCTGATTCTGCCGAAATTGCTCTCAAGTCTGCACTACCTTAGACATGTCAGAATGCAACAAAACTTGGCATGAGACTTTTTAGAGTCCTTATGAAGATCTTGGTTAATTTTGGGGCCATTCTAAGACTATCAAAATTTCAACTGCTTGTCAGGCTTTATTGACCGGTTTCTCTATTTATTCCGCATCAAGACCCACGGTGATGAAAAATATCTTCCAACACCAGTATGTCGTGATCCCTTGGGATTATCAACAAAACTCAGGTCAATCCATTATCCAACGCCCAGGTCAATTAGAGGTAGAATCCCAAGGATCAGCTCCCAATCCTGAGATCTGTATGGTCCAAAAAACTAGCTCCACTCGAAAGACTTTGAATAGTCAAGGGGTCCGACCTAGGTCAATCTTGCAAGGGCTCTTAGGTAACCAAAGTAAGAGTCGAGTGTGGGAAGAAGTTCATGCAGTATCAAATGCCAATTCCCATAACTCGAACCAAGATACCCTAGGGCACAACGATCTCAAAACCAAGATCCACCTAGGTCTAAGGGATCTAACCCAGCCTCAAGCCACCACAGTACAGCTCTTGATGACCAGAACACTATACGAAGTAGAGGTGTCAATCTAGATCAACCCTTAGGTGAGATGGGCTTCCAAGCTGCCCCTTAAAAGTCTAGTTGACTTAGGTTACACCATTCATGCCCCTGCTTACAAGGCGATCTCAAACCAACTTAATGGTATAGGTCAACCCCTAGAACAATCGAGTCAGACAATTCTTCAATCGGTCCCTCTAGTTCATCCAGTCCAACAAACCGTGCAATTTTCGCAACCGATGGTGACACCTATAGGTCAGTGCTCCCCTTAGGCACAAATGTATCAAACTGCCATGGTGACTGCGGCTCATTAATCTCAGGCCCATGTAGGCCAACATATACCCCAAGTCTCGACTCATCAGTCTACGCTTGGGAGCCCACTGACCGGTTGGCCTACTATCATGCCAAATACCCAATACGAAGGCACTATAAAAGCAATTCAAGATATGCTTGTAAGAATGAGCATGCATGAAATTCTACCCTCGAAGTCTTATGTTCATGAGACCCTTGGAGGCATGGAAGACCTTCCCCTAGGATTTTTCATCCCATAATTCAGAAACAAGTTCAATGGGAAGAGCAATCCAGATACTCACATTAATGCATACCTCCTTTTTGTTCGAGCTTTGCCAGATAGGCCTAACTAGCTAAAGGCCATGTTTTCTCAAACATTGACTGGCGAGGCCTTGAACTGGCATCAAATAATAATGTCCGCTCAACCACACATCACTCCAAACGAAATGTTCAACCGATTCGTCTCCCACTATCACGGGTCAACATCAAGATCTCTCTCCCTGGGCGAGCTCAGTGCAATAAAACAAACCAGGAGAATCCTTTGAGGATTTCATCAATTGATTATGCGAGGCGACGATGCGGGTCATAGAATGTCCACTTACAAAGCCAACAAAAATCTCCATGGCCTTAGAGAAGGCCACTATCGAATATAAGACCTTCTTCAGTCAAGGTCTTATCCCCCACTCTTTCGACTCCATCATTGAGCAGGTGGCATGGCATGAAAGGGCTAGAGGGACACCCCTCAACACCAGGCCCGACAATAAATCGATATCAACTCCCAAAATAAGAACAAAAACAATAACAAGGGCAATGCTTTCGGTCAGGTTAATGAGATTGTCGTTAATGGACCGGCTCAAGGTTCAGCCACGCAGCACAACAATCGGAACCAAAGCCGAAGGGGTCAGCCTAGAACCAATGCCAAAATAATAACCAAAGGCGAGAGGATAATTTCACCCATCTTAAAGACCCATTAGAAAAACTGCTAGAATTACTCCTAGCTAGAAATATGGTTTATCTCCCGCCACCATCTGAACCATCATTTCAAGTCACGGATAAGAGCAAGTGGTGCAAATGGCATCAAAACCATGCTCATGATACTCAAAATTGCTTGTATTGGAAACGGGCGATTCACGGGTTAATCAATAGGGCGGACATCACTGTCGCACCTAGAAATCAACCTGTTGAAGAGCATAATCAAAATATGGGTATCTTCACAAATCCTCTCGCTAAAAATATGGTCACAATGACCGAAAAGCCAGGAGCTCAAGACGATTCAAAAGAGAACATCGTCTTTCACATGATTGAGAGTGGAGACGAAGAAGATGATCCCAGTTAATTCATATTTGCTTGTGATCATCATATCAAGAGTCCGAAGAAGATCGTTTGAGCCTTCTAAGAGGAAACCCTTCACCTTCGAACCTCGATAACCTTCCCAAATGGGATCAATATAGTGAAGATGATAAGCTAAAAATAGACATGGTCAGAATCAATGAAAAGGCGTCATCTCCCAAACAAGGGGCCAACACCCCGAAATCTCCCATTACTCTCGCTATGGCTGACCCTGTCGAGCTTTAGGCTGGCGAGGTTGATTCCCTAACTCGAAGAGTTCGTGTGGTCAAACCATTCAATTGATGGCCCATACTCTTGATGAAAGAATGAGAAACACCTCAAAAGCCAGTCAACCAGTAAGGGTCGCAGATCATGAACCGAATAAAGAAATTCAAGGATCAGTAACCACCTACGATCTACCAAGTCATCTTGAGAAGATTCAAGCTCAAATCTCCATCTTGAAGCTACTTGTCAATTCACCAGCACACAGAGCCCAGATTGAAAAGGTCCTCGCCAAGACACACATCCCGAGCAACACACAGCTGGATGAGTTGTGTGGAATGATCAACCAACTTATGCCACCAATGCCAATCGTGTTCACAGACGATGACATCCAGTCAGCTTCAACCGCTTTCATGTCCAACCTCTACACATCATCGTTTTCATGCAAGGATATGAGATACAGAGAGTGCTTGTTGATAATGGGGCATCCTTAAACATATGCCATATGAAAAAAGTGTAGCAGATAGGCAAAAGCCCAGATGACTTCAAGCCATGTCAACTAATTATCGCTGCATATGATGGGACCAAGAAACAAGCTGAAGACATACTACCTCTCACACTCAAGATTGGCCCTGTTGTCCAAGTGATAAAGTTTTATGTCTTGGACATAAAACCTTCATTCAACATGCTGCTAAGAACACCATGGCTGCATGAAAACCTCGTGGTCACCTCTACGCTCCATTAATGCCTCGAATTTCTTACTAAAAATGGGGTCGTGAAGGTATGTGTTCAACCCCTTTCTTTCCTCAATCCTAGTATAGGTAACAGGAAGCTAGCCGTAAGGGTCGAGCTGGGAGAAGTCCCATTTGCTTCCTTCAAGCAAGCCGATTGTGCCACCTTACGCCTAGAGGCCGACGACCCTTTCCCCAAATCTTGCAAACTTCTGCATCAATGGATGACATTATCCAATGTCAACATCGATATGATTTTGGGTCCCTCGAGGCTTGGCACATGCTCTTCTCCAAAGGCTTCCAACCAGGCCAAGGCTTGGGGAGTGAAGGGCAAGGTGTAACGGAGGCAATTTCGGAATCACCTCAAGCTAGAAGTGAAAACGGGGATCAAAGAGGACTTGGGTGTACTCTCACCTTATTTCAAAGCTGGATGAGGCCTTCACACCATCCAGGCTTTATATCTGGAGGCATTCAAAGCCTCGATCCTCTCAATGCCCGTCTTTCAAAATGACCAAAGGTGATCCTTGAATCCCCAATGGGAAATAATTCCTCTAACACACCTCGACATACACAAGAACTAGGGATTGAAGACCTTTTTGCTGACTTGGATTTGAAAGTATTCATAATTGGCTCTGACACGGCTAAGCGTGCTCATCAGCTTATTCACACATAGGGACATAATTGGTCAATCACTCCCCCATCAAGAATCGCTAAAAGCATACCGACGGCACCTTCAAGTCTTGGTGCCAAAAAATGGATAAGCACAGGGTGGCCACCTAACCACCCTAAATGTCCAGTCCCTAACATATCTCTTGCGAGTCCCATAAGGGACACCTCTTGCGATATTTCAAAATCTACTGAAATTCAAAACATGATAAAATTGATAATAATGAAAAAGAATTTTAAAGAACGGCGAACAATCAAAATAGCCCAATAACGGTGCACAATACATGACGAATTTTATGACCAAGACGAATATTAAGAGAGCCAAGAGTCTGAAGAAATCCCTCAACCTGAGGAACTCACTTCCCAATGTTGAGAAATTCAAGAAGAGGTTCTATGGGGACTCAACGGCTATCATCGAAGAGACGATCGACATAAACCTAAGAACTGAGAAGGACCCAAGGTTAACCAAGATTGAAACCTCCCTATCTCCTGAGGAGCGGGAAAATATGATTTTTTTTCTCAAGAAATACCGTGATGTCTTTGCCTGGTCATACGATGATATGCTAGGGCTAGATCTCACATTGGTGCAACATCACATAATATTCAACGAAGGGGCAAAGGGTGTAAGGCAGAAACTCTGATGTCAAAAGACCCACCTTGAGCTCAAAATTAAGGAAGAAATTGTCAAACAGCTCAAGGCGAAGTTTATTACCCTTGTCGATTACTCAGAATGGTTGGCCAATATAATGGTTGTACCAAAGAAAGACGAGAGGATCCGAGTGTGTGTCGACTATCGAGACCTCAACATGGCACGCCCAAAGGACCATTTTCCATTACCAAACATAGATACCTTGGTCGACAACATTGTGGGGCATGAGATGTTGTCATTCTTGGACGGCTTCTTAGGATAGAACCAGATCCTCATGGCAAAGGAAGACCAAACCAAGACTTCATTCATGAAGCAATGGGGAACTTACCGCTACCAAGTCATGCCCTTCAGCCTAAAAAATGCAAGGGCAACTTATCAGTGGGCAATGAATAACATCTTCCACGACTTGATACACATCATCATGAAAGACTATGTCGATGACATTCTGATCAAGTCGAAGGCTAGGTCTGATCATCTCACCAACCTGATAACTTTTTTGAAAGACTCCGGAAACATCTACTCAAACTCAATCCACAAAAATGTGCCTTTGGAGTTGAATCCAAAAAATTACTAGGCTTTATAGTGAGCCAAAGGGGCATTGAAGTGGACCCGTCCAAAATATGAGCCATCACAGAAATGCCCCCTCCTAGGAACATCAGAGAAATCCATGGGCTTCAAGGTCACATACAAGCCATAAAGCATTTTATTTCACAATTGGCAGACAAGTGCGCACCATTCAATAGGCTCCTTAAGAAAGATACCCCATTCATATGGGACAATGAATGCCAAGAGGCATTCGACCAAATTAAGGAGTACTTAACCAAACCTCCCATCCTTAGTCCTCCTAGTTCAGATAAACCCATGTTCCTATACATATTAGTGAATGAAAATACCACGGGGGCAATGCTCGAACAATACGACGACCATGGAAAAGAACAAATGATATACTACATCAGCAAAACTATGGTGGACTACGAGATAAGCTACATGGATTTTGAGAAGCACTACTTGACGCTTGAGTGGGCCATGTAGAAGTTAAGACACTATGTTTTATCTCATACAGTCAAGATCATCTAAAAAATAGACCCACTCAAGCACTTATTAGAGAGACCAGTCCTCAACGGCCATTTAGCAAAATGGAGAATGCTATTGACAGAGTTCGAGATCGAATATGTCACTCAAACATCGGTTAAAGGACAAGGCATTACTAACCACTTAGTTAAACACACACTGTCAGATGACACCCGTTAACACGGATCTCCCTGATGAGGATCTCTTCATACTTGAGGACTCAATTTGGGAGCTATACTTTGACAGTGCAAAGAACGAATACGACTCAGGAGTAAGGGTCATACTATTCTCACCCAAGAAGATTTTAATGCCAACAGTCATCAGATTGAAATTCTCATGTACCAATAACATTGTCGAATATGAAGCCTTGATAGCTGGGCTCTAGAATGCTATGGGAATGAAAATCCAGCAAATACGAGTGATTGGAGACTCCTTACTCGTCATAAACCAAGTTCAAGGGATTTTGAAGGTGAAAGAAGAAAAGCTCAAACCGTATCAAGAAAGGTGGAAAAGATGATCCCATATTTTAAGAAAATCAACTTTCAGCACGTAGCCAGGGAAAATAATCACTCGTCGACACCCTTGCGGGCCTTGCTTCAATGGTTGATATTCCTTCAAAAATAACCATTCTTCCATTTTACATCAAGAACAAACATGGCCCTTCCCCACTAAGGACAGACAAAGAAATAGAGCAAGAAAATGGGAATGATGGGGAAGTGTCTCTCGTGGCTTCAGATGTGCTAGTTAAGGCAAAAACATGGTTCCACAATGTATGTCCCTACTGAAAGATGGGTTATACCCCGAAGGAGCCACCCAAAAGGATAAAGAAGCCCTTCGAAGGTTTTTTATGGGATTCTTAATAAGAGGTGATCTCCTGTTCAAGAAATCCTTTGATGGCATCATTCTACGGTTTCTCGATTAGTCAGAAATCGACCAAGTAATGACCGAGTTACACAATGAAGGAGGTCATTCTGGGGCAGCCACCTTAGCTCAGAAAGTCAGGCACCAAAGGCTATTACTAGACCACCATGGCCGAAGATTGTTGGAAGTTTGTTAAGAGGTGTCCCACATGTCAACTTTATAGAGACCTCATCCATACACCGCCCGTACCACTCAACTTGAGGTCTTGGTATCATCGGAATGATATCACCAAAAGCCTCAAATGACCACCATTTTATATTAACTGCTACATAGTACTTCATGAAATGGGTAGAGGCTATATCGTTTGTCAAAATTGAGCGACAACATGTTGCCCATTTCATAAAAACAACATTGTATTCAAATTCGATGTTCCTAAGTCAATCATTACTGACAATGGATCCAACTTCAAATATGAAAAGGTCACTAAGGTATGCAAAAATTTTAGGATAACACAAAATTACTCCACACCTTACTACCCTCAAGGAAATGGACAAGCAGAGGCCATGAACAAAAGACTTCTCAAGGTTATTAACAGAATAATAGAAGGTCGCAAAGATTGGCACGAAAAGCTAAATGACGCACTATGGGTCTACCGAACAACTGAGAATACTCCTACTGGCATGACCCCATACTCATTGGTGTATGGTATGGAAGCAATGCTACCCATTGAAATTGAGATACCGTCTCTCCGAGAACTTATTCACAATAATTCAGACGAGGAACAAAAGATCGAAGCATGAATTGCTTCCCTCGTTACTTTGGATGAAAGGCCACTACGAGCAACACAAAATATCATTGCTTACCAGCACAAAATCGAGAGGGCATAGCAAAGAAAAGTTGTTCCTCGACAATTCAGAGAAGGGGACATGGTACTTAAGAAAATCTTCCACACTCTTGCAAATCCACACCCTTTAGGCAAGTTCAAACCTAATTAAGAGGGGCTATTCATCGTTACCCAAGTGCATGCAAGCAATTATTACAAGATACAAAATCAAGAGGGGTACGAACTCAACGACCCCATTAATGCAATGTATCTCATAAAACACTACCCATAACGGGCTCAAAAGAGTGGTAAAAACCTGAAAAGGCATCATGGATATAGAAGAAAGAATAAAAAATCCCCAAGAAGGAGCTTCCGATTCAAAACCTCAAGTACTTGTGAGTTACAACATTATTCACAAGCAAAACACTCAAGCACAAACACAAGTACTTGCAAGTTTCAACAATACTGCACAAGCAGACCCTGAGGATGAAGACTCCTCCTAAACCCTGCAGGTTCCTAACAGAGCCAACTCAAGAAGATGTGGGAGGGTTAACATGAATGGAAAATCAAAATGACTTCAACAAACCCTGGAAGAACGTCGAGACTTCTCTAAGATGGAAGCTCGGTAATAATCCAAAGAACTCTTCATGGACCCACGAAGCACAGGATGAAAGCTCCAAAGGTGAAAGGACAACTTTGAGACCTTTGAGTTCTCATGATCCCACAAGGAAATCCTTTCATCATCTTTGGCTAAGAAAATGACCACCAAAGGGGCCATAGGTGACAAAACTATGAGGTCCGTCTCTTTTGAAAATTCTTTTTCAATTTGATTATTAAAATCATCCATTTCCAAAACCCTTTTAGAAAGGATTTCCTCTATCACTACAAGAGGATAGACTATTAGTGGTCTGGCCTCATTCTCTAAGCCAACTTCCTACGCCTGTTATGAAGGCTTGAAACTAGTCAGGCACTCCATGGTTGTATGAGTATAACTACCAACTACCACATATCGGAGATGGGTGAACCTCGCCGATGACTATATTGGCTAGTCTAAGATCGTTTTTCTCTCGATTGAATCCCCTGAGGCAAAATGAGGCAAGGTCATCCTTGTGTGTGTCTACGATTGAGACAAAAACTCTACAACTAGGGGACCTAATGTGCAGGAATTCCTTTTAAAATGTGTGTGCAAAGAAAGGGTTCCACTATGCTTTGCTGAATAAAATCGCACACCTACTGATGCGAAAGAACCCCCCAACAACGGAAAGTTGAAAAAGACCTCCCAATAGGGGCAATAAAAAAAACAAAAAACATAAAAAGTAAAAAAGAGAGTTTTTCAAGCTCCCCATAACAAGGGCAAGTTGAAAAAGCCCCAATAGGAGCAGCAAAAAAATAAAAAACAAATTTTTCTATGGGCGATACAACAAGTGTCGCCCAGCAAAACACTTAATAAAAAAGGAAAAAAATTTCTACGGGGACACACCTGGTGTCGCCCAACAAAACACACAAAAAAAAAAAAAATTGGGGTGACACATCTGGTGTCGCCCAGCCTAAACACAAAACATAAAAATTTCTATGGGCGACACACCTAGTGTCCCCCAGCAAAACGCTTAATAAATTTTTTTTTTTTTTTTTTGGGTGACACACCTGGTGTCACCCAACCAAAACACAATAAAAAAAAAAAATTTCTATGGATGACACACCTGGTGTCCCTCAGACAAAAACAATAAAAAAAAACTTTTTTTCTATGGGTGACACTATTTGAACACATTTTTCAACGCCTTGGGTCCCCACTACGGAATAAAGAGGAAGCTGGTCAATAAATCCCTGACTTACAGTGGAATTTTAGACAGTCTCATAATTGCCCCAGAATAGTTTAGAGTCTTCCTAAGTACTTCAAAAGGCCACCTATCAAGTTTCTTCACAATCCGACATGTCCAAGGCAGTGAACACAAAGAAACAATTTCAAAAAAATCGGCCTCTAGCACCTCGAAATAGATCCCTAACTACAACTCTATTTTCAATGTGTCAACCAGCTGTCAGACCACAGCCATTAGATCCGACACGGTCAAAAACCCTTAGGGGTCAAGTTTCGGCTTAATCGGACTTTCGAGGACAAAGTTATGGGTAAAAGATTGAAAAAGGGTGGGCTGCACACTATTCCCATATCGCCTCCCTACACCAAGTCACAATTAATGGTGATTGTTTTCATAGTCACGAGCAGCAACTTCGAAGAACCGTATCTCACTCATTTTGAGTTGGATCGCACTCAAACCTTTTGGAGCGTGTTCGTCTTGACAAGATGAGCATTTCGATATGTGGTACGCCCCTTGAAGATACCTGAGCAATGATAAAAGATAGAGAGAAGTTGGCGATTTGCGGCAAAAGTTGTTGAAAATTTAGTAGCACCATGACCCACTCAAGCGGCCATATCACGACGCTTGAACGTCGGATCGACAGGAGACCAGTTCCATTGCGTGCGTAAGATCTAGGGCTATCTCTGATTCGAACCTCACACATGAACGGTCGAATTTCGTAAAATAAGGTATCAAAGTTGCAACAGATTTCGACCTCCAGATTCCAGGTTTCAGTCAAAACCCAAAAGTTGCAAAATTTATATTCGGGCACGAAATCGAGCTGCATTTGTTGCAATGCGATCGTGACGACTTCTTCCTCTCTCGTTTGATCAAGGGAGGTTAAGATTAACCCTGCCATGGTAGTCTTGTCGTCTAGCCATAATGTCGTTGTGCCGGTCTGAGTTATCATGCCCATCTTACTACCACGACAGACTAGCCATTGTGTCAAGCTGGTTGGTATTGGTTTCGTAGTCTAGTAGTAATGTCGTTGTGCTGGTCTGAGTTACCGTGCCCGTATTGCTACTACGCCGAGTCAATCACTTACTAATCTAGCTATTATTCCCTCCCCATTCCCCTATTCCGTCTTTTCCTTTTCTTCTTCTCACCCCAATCTCTATCCTCTTATTCTCCCTTTCTTCTATTGAATGTGCCGCCCCATGTACATTCTCTCAAGGACAAGGTGGGGTCCCTTGGCCCACTTGTCTTGTAAAAGTAACCATGTGTGTATGATTGTAGAAATAAGAGAGTACAGGCCAAGGGAGGAGATTTCGAACCAGTTGAAGGACTGAGGATTTCTTCATGATCTAAGAGGGCGCCCACGCGAGCTAGCCCGAGTAAGTTCTGAACCCGCCTTAAATTCCTCTCTTATCAGTTGGTATAGCTGCCCTTGTTTTCTACAAAGGTTCCGAGAGAGCGATCTCAAGTCCCGGGTTACCCCAAAACCCGAGACACGTGCCGTCAGGTCATCCCAACCCGTAGGGAGAGATCGAGGCACCTAACCAGCTTGATGACTCCACTAGGGACTTACTACCCCTTTGTCGGATCGTCCATGTTTGGTCAGTCTCTCCTTTTGTTTTCTGCATTGCACAGACATGGCTTCTAGGTTTCTTAACCCATTCATCCAGATCGGGGATTTTCTCATCCCTGTATTCGTGAGCGTTCCCTAGGAACAAATTCCTCAAACTTCGTTCCCAACCTTCCTCTTGAGCAAAGACCCAGTGTCTAGCTCCCAGGTCTTAACCACCTACAGGCGTGAGGAGGGACTTAAGGGTCCCTAACTCCCCATCTCCTAGATCTGGTGGATTCTGAACCAACGTACTCTGCATTGGTAGCACGTCTGCTACCACTTACAGTATGCATCTTGCTACCGACAAGTCACTTGTCGGTCATATTGTTGAGCTGCGTCAAAAGGCTACCCAGTCCCTTTTTACAAAAGGCAAAGATGTTGCCATTGCTTCTGTGGGTTGCCGTAAGGATACCCCCCACTTTCTTGCACGACCTCGGGTCTCCATGCCTAGAGGATCAACACATAAAGGAGGAGACCCTGAGGCCTCCACCTGTCGCACACACGCTAAGGCTCGTGGATCATCCACTCGAGCCACACCTCGAAGCAACCCTTGTATTATCTCGAGTTAGTGTTCAGGATCCTACCTCCTCCAGGTCCTGTATACATTTTGCATGTGCATCCCACCACTCGAGGCAAAGCCGTCACTACGCCGACCCAAGTACAAGGGAGACGACCCCTTCGTCCTCCCACTCAGCTCACACTAGCATACCCTGTAAGGGGCAGGCTTCTTCCTGTTGCCTTATAAACACCTGCTCACGGCTCTTAGACTCTTAAGGCCCGACCACCTGTTCGAGCTCGGGCTAACTCTCAAGTCACTGTAATCCTTCTTCAAGGGGCGCACATGTGCCGCCTTACCAAACCGTCGTTCCTCTTCTGACTCAGGCACCATTATGAGTCGATCCTTCCATCTCTTTTGAGCAAGCACCTCAAGCCTTAGTATTCGAAGACTTTCCCCAAGAGTACCATCTTGAGCAAGCCACATCATCTCGATCATACCTTTGGAACCCATAAGAGAGCTCAAGGCAAAGACCTGATGGGAGATCATGTCCTTCGTCCTCCCTGATCCAGGTTAACCCCAGTACTTGGCCCATACCCTTTGCTTCACTTAAAGGAGACAACTCTCTCTTGTGCAAGAAGAGCTGACCAGTCGCAGTCCCGATCACAGTTCTTGCATGAGGTTTATCGATGCCTCAAGGCTAAGCGTGACAAGGGTCTATAAATCCTGACTAGGGAAGCAACCAAGACAGTTGGGGCACCCAATTCTGATGACCCTTTACATCAGAATCCCTTCTACCTACTTCAAACGACAAAGCTCGAAGAAGAAGTGCTAGAACCCTGCACGGTGGTTAGTGTTGTAGAAGATGACCCAGCAACTCAGTAGCCACGGTCCCAAGAACGTCGAGAACCGGTCCTTACACGCACAACATACAAGAGTCGAGTTTAGTCGGGGCATGCTGAGCCCCTGCTGACCGATCTGCCATGTGTAACCCGACAACTTCGGAATCCTTCAACCGTGCATAAAGCTGACCTCCATGGAGAAACGGTCAGCATAATGGTTGTAAACGAACCCGACGACTCTCATGAAGAGCGCATGAACAAGTTCGAAGACACGGTGTGCATGAAATGGTTTGAAGACATGATTGCATGGAAACAACGCGACACTCAGCTAACCATGAGGCCGACTCCCCTCACACGAATGATGCAGCTCCAAGGAAGCCTCCTCTTCCTGTTCAAAGGACAATTCTGTCCCTCACCCCCTTTCACAGGCAGACATCGATGCTATGGTAACCCACAACTAAAAGAACAGGCAGATCCCGGGAATACAGGGTACAAAGCTTTGCTAAAAGCCGTACCCCTCTTACATTGATCAGGTGTCGTTTCCCTCAAACTACAAGAAAGGGAAGTTCCCCCTGTTCAATGGTACCGCATCCCCGCATCAGCATATTGCCCACTTCCAAGCGGCATGTCGAGAGAGAGCGGTTGATGGGAACTCCTTCTCCATCAGTTCGTTGAAACTCTTGATGGCCCTGCCTTTCAGTGGTATGCTCGGCTTCCCCCAAATTCAGTGCATACTTGGGAGGAAATGGAGAAGCTATTTCACCAGCGCTTCTACAAGGTCGAGAGAGAATTCCAAACCATTGAGTTTCTCACCTTGACTTAGGAACCTGACGAACCCGTGGACCAGTTCATAGCAAGGTGGAGAGATTTGGCTGCTCATTATCCTAATCCCATGCCTGAGAAGGAAGAGGTCCAAACCTGCATGCCAAACATGCGACCTAAGATCGCTTTACATGTTGAGGCCTCAAATCCGACCTCCATGTAAGAGCTGATCTTTAAGTCAATGCACATAGAAAGTTTGTCACGCCACCATAGTGGGTCACGACAACAATATTCAAGCTTGGGAAATAACCAGGGCAATGGCAGTTCTCGAACCAACCCCCCCTGGGGCAATCAGCAAAAAGGATGATCAGTGAAGCTGTCACCATAAGCGATCCAAAGAAGGATGCCTCTCAGACTTTGGACCTCTCCAAAGCGGTAGGCGCAGCAAAGACAGCAAGCAGCAGCAATCATATAACCGGGTAACTCCACTTGCGAACCTCAATTGAGATGATTATTGGACCAGGCATAAGAATAAGGTTTACCCTTTCAAAAAAGAATGGGTTCTTGCACTACTCCGGTTTTTACTAGAACAAAATATGATTGAGTTGCCTGAGACCAAGTTCCCTAAGCAAGCTGGACTCGACACTCATGCAAATTACTACGCTTACCATCGAAGGATCAACCACCCCACATAGTGACGGTCCACAAGGAAGATGAAGCACCCGATCTCCTTCACGCATTGCTTGTCATGATGCTTCAAGAAGGCCTCATCACACTAAAGCCGGCAAGGAAGCCCCGATGCCTTACTAGGGAAACTGAGAACCATTGGTGCCCGTACAATCAGATATGGGGCCACGACCTGAGCAAGTACTCTAGATTCCATGACATAATCATGAAGAAAATACAGGGATGCTAAGAAGCTTGTCCCCAAGTCACTGCTTCACCGGTGAGAGGGGGCCTCACGACACAAGACATGGATAATGATGATTCAAATCCTGCTGAGCCCCCGACTTCCTAGCCATGGAGAGTCTATCACAAGAGGAGTAGGCTCAAGTCCTTAAAGTGTGAGGCAGTTCGTCAAGCTAGGGCTGCTCACAAACCTAGTGAGACGGACCAAGCTCCTCCAAAGGTACCCAAATGAAGACGAGCGCCAAGAGCTACTCGTCAAAAGAACAAGCCTCCTCAACTACCAGTTGAGCAAGAGTTTCTCAGGCCTCTTCCTCCCTTACCGACCTTATAGGATTTAATCCTCGACGCGATTTTTCCTACTCCTTCACTTACCCAAGAGGACATCCTCGGGCCATCTTTTGCTCGGGGCATGTCAAATGAGGGTGACGACATTAAAAGCACCCCCCAATGGTCTAAGCAGTGGAAAGACTTAAAAGACTTCCTGCACACGTCCAACTCTAGTAATAATGTAAAAAGCTACCCAGATCGGTCTAATGAGGAGAATGACCTTAAAGCTCCCTCACTAACTAACCCTTCTTCTTTTTATTTTTCTTCTTCTTCTTCCTCCTCTTCCTCTTCTATGTCTTTTACAGGTACAATCTTGAAATTTTCAGACTTCAAGGCTCTTGACAAAGAACTCGAAGGAACCAATATAAGCAGGACGCATCGGAGGTGACTGAAAAAGACACTAGCCCAGGCGACTGGATTCTTAACAGCTGCCTACGCCTTGGAAACTCGAGCCAAATCAGAACCATCTTCTTCTGAAAAGTGCAAGAAGTCAAAACCAAAGAAACCCTAATGGCCCCCTGAGCCTAACTTTTAGCTGAGACTGAGAGAATCAAGGGGGAAGAACTTCTACTCACAGGAAGCCTGTCATATGGTGCAGATCTCCAAAGCATCACCCAACACAGGGCAAATGAGCCTGAGGTCGGGGAAAATGTTGCAACCTCCACCTCAGAAGCCATTCATCTTGAAATCTCCCAGTCCTCCACTTCTACCTCAGCCAAATACCCCAAATAATTTACCAATCCTTAAGCTACCTGGGCTCCTTCCTCGCCCAAACACCCTAAACAATCCACCTATCCTCTAATTCCCTAGGATGCCTCTGATCGCATATACCCGACCACGTCCTAGGCCTCAATTACAAATCTTCATTTGTCTAAAATAAATCCCTATCACTCAAACAACCCAAACCAAGCCGGTTATGCAACCAAGCCAGCCAGCGGACTAAAATAAACCTCCTTCAGGTAAACCTAACCTTCAATCTCCCAAACTGCTTACATTTACGATGGACACAGGGGAACATCATGAAGGTCCTCATCAGGTACTGGCTGTTTGCAAGATCACTGAGTCGCAACCATCCCGAGTACCTCAGAGTGAACCCCCTCGACCCGACACATCAGCCCTGCTCGAAGTTGACCCTTTCGTAGTCAAATAGGCTGAAGATATAAGGGCCATGTTCTATAGCAAACCCTAGCTAGAAGAAGAAATGTTAGGAGTATGTGTGTCTTCATTAGAGGTTAATGAGAAGATCTCTAAATACAATGATGAGGAGTTGCAAGAGGCCCCAGAAGAATGGGAGGAAGGCGGTCAAGCCGCAATAGATGAACTCGAGGAGATAAATCTAGGGGATGAAGCTGACCTCAAGCCCACTTTCATCTTGACAAATGTCTCCAAAAGAGAAAGAGAGCTTTACTGCCTTTTTGCAAGCTAACCGGGACGTCTTTTCCTGGCATTACCATGAGATGCCTAGTTTAGATCCTCAAGTCACAGTCCACCGACTTGGCATTGATTCATCCATCAAGCCAGTCAAGCAAAAATGAAGGAGGTCCAAACCTGATCTCGAAATGAAGATAGATGCTGAGATGACCAAACTCAGGCAAGTAGGCTTCATTCATGAGGTCAAATACCTAAAGTGGCTAGCAAATGTCATACCAGTCAAGAAGAAAAACGACCAAATCAGGGTCTGCATTAACTTCCGCGACTTGAATGCCGCTTGCCCAAAGGATGACTTCCCGTTGCCATTACGGAAATGCTCATCGACTCCTGGGCTCATTGTCAGATCTTCTCCTTCATGGATGGATACTCTAGATATAATCAGATACGGATGGCGCCAGAAGATGAGGAAGCTATCGCTTTCTTAACACTAAAAGGTGTCTTTTGCTATACAATTATGCCCTTTGGGTTGAAGAATGCAAGCACTACGTACCAACGAGCCATGACGACAATCTTCAAGGATATGATGCACAAGGAGGTGGAATGTTATGTGGATGATTTGGTGGTGAAATCTGAAAAGAAAGAAGCTCATATGCGAGACCTTGAAAAGGTATTCGAACGATTACGCCTTCATTAGCTCAAGATGAACCCGTTAAAATGCGCTTTTAGCGTATGTTCAAGCAAGTTCTTAGGGTTCATCATTAGACATCGAGGGCTGAAAATTGAGCCAATCAAGATTAAGGTGATCCATGAAATTTCACCACCAACTACACTGCAAGAGCTGCGATCTCTTCAATGGCAGCTGACATACATTCGCAGATTCATCTCCAACCTCTCAGGTCGCTGTAATCCTTTTACGTACCTGTTGAAGAAAGATAACCCCATTCATCTGGGATGAAACATGTCAATCAGCACTCGATGACATCAAACAGTATTTGCTCTACCCTCTAGTGCTATCTACACCGGTGTTGAGAAGACCTCTCATTTTGTACGTGACCGCTCTAGACGAGTCCCTTGGGGCACTATTGGCACAAAACAATAACCAGGGGAAAGAGACCGCACTATACTATCTCAGCCGTAGGATGCAACGGGCTGAGAATAATTATCCCCCTATAGAAGAATTATCCCCCTATAGAGAAGATGTTCTTGGCCCTAATCTTCGTTATACAAAAGCTCTGTCAATCCTTGCTAGGCTATGAAGTGATACTCATATCAAAAGCTGACCCTGTAAAGTTTCTCATGACACGCCCATGCTTGTCAGGACGCCTTGCTAAGTGGGCACTACTGCTGATGGAATTCAACATCACATATGTACCACAAAAGGCCATCAAGGGTCAAGCCCTCACTGATTTTCTGGCAACACATCCTATACCGGCAGAATCTCCTTTATCAAGTGACCTCCCTCATGAAGAGGTATTTTGTAAAGAACTTGCTCACACGTGGGAGATGTACTTCGACGATGCCTTCCAATCTGATCGCGGAGGTGCTGGAGTGGTGTTCAAGACTCCAAAAGGAGGGATACTTCCACTATCATTCTCCCTTACCGAAGCTAGTTCTCATAACGAGGCAAAATATCAGGCCCTTATAATTGGGTTGGAGATCACCTTCGATCTAGACTTGGAGCAACTCAAAATCTATGGCAACTATAAGTTGGTCATTCGACAGCTTAAGGGGATCTATGACATTAGAAAGGACACTCTCAAGCCTTATCACGATACTGCAAAATCATATATAGCTTAGTTCGATGGTGTCTCCTTGACTCACATCCCTAGGAAATTAAACTCGCAGGCTGATACACTCACAAAGCTTGGAGCTACAATTCAATTGTCCTCCCCAAGGCCTACACTTGTCTGGGTGGCAGAGTGGAGACACATTGACTTGAGAACCAAGGTAGATGCAGATAATGAAAGAATCCTCTTTTCTGAGTGCCCACCTTACTCATTCGAGGCACTCCTATCAACCAAAGACGTTATTAAATCTTAACAAGAAATGGCACAAACTCAAAGAACTAAAGTTCAAAAATAGGAATCAGAGTTCTTCGATCCAATGTGTATGGAAGCTGAGTAGGTGGGAGATTGGAGAGTGTTTGAAGACAATTTTCATCATCATGGGTCCCTGAAGCGGAATAAAAGGGAGAAGTCGGTCAATAAAGCATACATGGAAATTCTGACAGTATCAGAATGGCCCCAGAACAAGTCAAGATCTTCATAAAGACACCTAAAAGTCTCTTGTCAATTTTTGTCACATTTCGACATGTCTATGACAGTGTAGACTGAGAAATAGTTTCAGCATAATCAGCCTCTAGCACCCTAAAATGGACACCTATAACTAGAATTATATTTCCATTGAGTTAAATTGCTGTGGGACCATTACCATTAGATCCTTCATGTTTGAAAACCCTCATGGGTGAAATTTCAGCTTAAATGGACACTCCAGGAAAACATTATAGATGAAAACTCAAAACAGGAGGGGTCGCGCACTATTCCCATGTGGGACACCTTGCAACTAAACTCCATTAAAGGGACAGTCACAAATAGTAACTTGTGATGCTTATATCTCCCTTGTCTAAGATTGGATTATGTTCAAACTTGTTGGAACGTGTTCGTCTCATCGAGACAAGCGTTTTGATATATGCCATGCCTCGTAGCGACACCCGACCGCGAAGAGAAGCTAGAGAGAAGTTATCAATCCGTGAAGAATGTTACTGGAAAATTAGAAGTGACACGCCTCGCTCGAGCGACCGAATCTTGGAGCTCGCAAACCCGATCGACATGAAACCAGTTGCAGAGCGTGCGTAAGGCCAATGGCTATCACAGGTCCGAACGTCACGCATGATGAACCATCATATTTCACACATGAAGCCGAAAAATTCACCGTAAATTTTAGTACTGAAATTCCAGATTTCGGCCAAAACTCCAATGTTGCAAAACTCTCGTCCAGACACGAAATCGACCTGCATTTGTTACCACACGATCATGACAGCATGCTCAATGTGATTCAACTAAGAAATCACGAAAAAAAATCAAGGAACGATCACACTATCGATCTGAAGTTTGCATGATTCATCCAAAATTCAAGTCACATGATTGTGGCCTAAAAACATGATCCATGGCTCGAAGTTGACATCAAATTGATCACCATGCCGAGCCCTACAAGAAAACAATCATCTTTCGATGAAACAGGCACTAGAGCAACCCCGATCATCCAAGAAAGATCACGCAAGTTCTAGGGCAGCGGTAGGGACTGTTTTGGAATTCCACAAATTGTTAAGAAGGGGTAAATTTGTCATTTTGCACCCTATTTTCTAATTTTATTTAATTCAATTAAATATTAATTTCTAGAAATTAGGTTTAATTTTGATCAATCCACCCATGTTTGGGCAAAAATCTATATATACCACGTATTATCATTGTACCAAGACCCTTCGTCAAAGAGACTTTTGCTTAATAAAATCTCTATTTATTTTTACTGTTGGGTCACGTTATGAGAGAGAGAGGAAGGAGAGAGAAAATTTTGGATCGGTACCTCTAGGCTCAAGGTAAATTTTTCTCTCTCTTCTCTTCCTTTCTTTCTTCTTCTCTCTCTTCTTCTCGTTCTTCTTCTTCGTCTAGTCTTTTATCAAAGGCCTTGCACGGTAGTGGTAGTGTTGTGCATGCCTCTTTCTTTCTTTCTTCTTCTGTAGTTTCACAAGTCGCGCATGGCGATGGCACTACCATGCGCGAGCTTCTTTTTCCTTCTTTTTGTCCATCTCTATCTCTTGGCAAGGCTCACGGATAGCGCTGCTCATTGTCGTCCGCGGATATGTCTTCAATGTCTTAGCAAAAAGCACAGACAGCGAAGCCTATTGCCGCTCGCAGGGGTCTTCCCTTATTGTGTTCCTATCACAGATGGCGATGCCTATCGCCGCCCACAAAGGGTTGTGGCAACACCTATCGCCTTCCGTAAGCCTCTTTTTGTTCGCTTGGTGCCTATCGCCATCCACAGCTTTCTCTTGCGTCCCACGCCTATCATCGTGTGCCTCAAAGGGAACTATCACCATGCGCTTCACAAGTGGCTATGGCCACACACTTCACAAGAGGCTATCGCTGCCCGCGAAGGAGTGTGCTACCTTCTCGTGTTGCCAACGGCGATGCCTAGTGTTGCTTATACTTCACTGCTCACCCTCTAGTCGTGAGCATTAGTGTCTAGCGTCGTTCAAGGATCGTGACACTGCTACTCCATGGCTGTGAATGGTGATGCCTAACGCCGTTGGGACGCCGTCTCTTCATCCCTTCACTCTCCCTCCTCATTCTTTTCTCTTCTCACTTGACCGAGGATAGACTCGGCCTGGCATTGCCATAACGGTCTAGCTATCAAGCAGAATTGCTGTCATGCTGGTCCTAAGTACCATACTTGTCTTGATGCCACACCGGATTAGGACAGTCATATCGGCCTCAGTTTCGAGTAGTATTGTTGTCGTGCTAGTCCTGAGTACCATGCCCGTCTTGCTACCACTCTGAGTCGGTCATTGGTCCAGCTATCATTCTAGTCTCATCCCCTTATCAAGTTCCCTTCTCTGCATTTGATTAAACCTTCCACTTCGTCACTCTCACTTATGAATGTGCATTACCCTAAGACAAGGATGGGTCCTTCGGCCCACTTGTCTTGCAAGTTAACCATGATAATGTTGTGTAGACAAGGGGGGCTTTTCGTCATGATCTAAGAGGGCCCCTATGTGAGTCAGCTCGAGTAAGTCATAGACCCAGGTGAGGTTGATCCCCACCTCATATTAAAATTCCTCTCTCATTAATTGGACACCTGCCCTTGTTTTATGAACAAGGTTCCCGAGCGAGCGATCTCAGGCCCCGAGTCTTCCGAACCCGAGACACATGTCACCCTATCACTTAGATCTGGGGAAGAGAGATCGAGGCACCTGACCAGCTTGGCAACTCCACTGGGGACTTATTACCCCTTCGTCGATTAGTTTTTGTTTGATCAATATCACCTTTTACTTTTTGAAATACTTTTTATGGCACTTAGGTTGTTTGACTCGTTCATCCGAGTTGGGGATTTTCTCATCTCCATACTTGTGACTATCCCAGGGAAGTGAACTGTTCAAGTTTCCTTCCCTGCACTCCTTCTGAGTCAGGACTCACAGTGCGACTCCCAAGTTATCTCTTGGATTAGTGCGAGAAGGGACTTAAAGGTCCCTGACTCCCCGCTTCCTCACCCATGTGGAACCTCCACCAAAGCCCCTTGCATTGGTAAAACAACTTCTACCACACACAGAACACACCCTGCTACTGGTAAGTCCTTTGCTAGTCATATTGCTTAGGTATGACGGAAGGCGGCTCTATCTGCTTTCGCTAAAGGCAAGCAGGTTGTTGTCGCCCCTGAGGCTCACTGCAAGGTCAACCCCCATACTCCTTTACCACCTCGAACCTCTCTACCTAGAGGCTCGACCCACCGAGTTAGAGACTCTATGGCCTCCACCTCTCGCACACACCTAAACAATCGTGGCCTATCCACTCGAGCCACACCTCGGGGAAATTTGAATTCGCGTCCAAAGCTATGTCTTCGTGAGCCAGACCCCTGAATGTGCTACGCATCTGCTTTTCACAACTTGGGGTAGCGCCAATTTTGCACCAGCTCGAGCACAGGAGGGTCGACCACTTCGTCCTTTCTCAGCACACAGCCTCACCCTGTGATAGATAGGATCATATCCAGTCCCTCATAGACACAAGCTCGTGGGTGTCGACCTCCTAAGGTCGGACCAACTGACCGAGCTCGGGTTGACCCCTAAGTCACCCGGACGGCTAACCCTAAAGGTGCACACGCGCCAGCTTTGCAGGTTCCTCCCCGATCCCGACTCAAGCGGAGTCATGAACTAGTTCCTTCTTCTGTCACTCTTCCTTCACAAGGCAAGCACCTCGAGACCAGGTACTCAAAGGCTTTCCCTAAGAGTACCATCTTGAGTCAGTCGCCTCAAGTCAGGCATGCACTCGAACCCACAAGGGAATTTGAGGCAATGGCCTGATGTCAGATAGAAGCCTGCAACCTCCAAGGCAATTGCTCAGACTACCCTCCATCCTTGGACCCCATTCTCTATTTCAGCTAATGGACACAGCCCTGGCGTGCTTAAGAAAGAGAGGGCAGTCTATAGTAGACTCAAGATTAAGCAAGAGAGAGGCATGCAAATTCTGACCAGAGGAGCCTCTAAGGCAGTTAAGGTTGCCACCTTTGATGACCTCCTACCTCATAACTCCTTTTTCGCTCTTCAGATCTCAGAACCTAAGCATGTACAGGAATATTGCTCGGTGATTACTGCCAAGAAGCCACGGTCCCAATACTATCAAGAACCGGTCCTCACGTGATTAACATGCAAGACTCGAGTCCAATCGGAGCATGTCGAGCCCCTGCAAACCGACTTGCCTCGTACAACTCGCCAACCCTGGCAGTCCACTGCTTCATCTGGCTCTAACCTTCCAGAATAAATTGTCTGCGTCATGGTGATCAATGAGCCAGACGACGCCTAAGAAGAGTAGATGAACAGATTTAAGGTAATGATGCAGTCCATCCCCGAAAAGATGGATCGCCTAGAAGCCTCCAGGTCCCCTTCTTCTCACCATGAGATCAATTCCCCGTCTAGTGAGGACACAAGAAAAATCCCCCATCGGTCTCCCAAGATAGCTCTGCTTCCCGCATGGTTTCGCAAGCTGATAAAGATGCTATGGTGACCCACAGTCTCAAGAACAAGGTCCCGGGCATGCAAGAGGGGCCGCTTTACCAAAAGTCATACCCCTCGTACATCAACGAGGTGTCATTTCCCCCAAACTATCAAGAGGGAAGCTATCCCTGTTCAACAGTACTACATCCCCTCACCAGCATACTACTCACTTCCAAGCGACTTGTCAAGAAATGGTGACTGACGGACTCCTCCTCCTCTATCAGTTCGTCGAGACTCTCGAAGGGTCAGCCTTCCAGTGGTATGCTCAGCTGCCTCCAAACTTGGTACACACATGGCAAGAAATGGTGCAGTTGTTTTACCAACACTTCTAGGAAGTCCAAAGAAATGTGGAAACCATCGAACTCCTCACTTTGGCTCAAGACGCTGGTGAGCCAGTTGACAAGTTTATCACCCGATGGAGAGAGTTGGCAACGTTTCATGCCACTCCCATGACTAAAAAAGAATTAGTTTAGACCTGCATACAAAATATGCTTCCCGAGATCTCCCTGCATGTCGAGGCTTTCAACCCACCATCCATGTCAGATCTCATCTCTAAAGTAGTTCGTATAGAAGGTATGTTCAAGCACCATGGTGGATCTCGTTAGCAACCCTCTAGCTCGAATTCCTGAGGCTGTCACCGTGACAAACACTAACAAAGCCACCCCTCAAACCTTGGGGCTATTCAAGGCACAAACATCTCAGGCTGGAAGCAAGCAGCAGTCCTATAATAGGGTCCTGCCCTCTAAAAATATAAATTAAAGTGACTACTAGATCCAACTCCAAAACAAGGTGTACCTCTTCCACAAGGAGTGGGTTCCTGCACTGCTTCGATTACTGCTAGAGCAGAACATGACCCAGCTGCCAGAGGTCAAAACCCCAGAGCTGGCCGAGCAGGAGACACACGAGAGGTATTGTGCATATCACCGATGAGTGCACCACCCCACTTAAGATTGCTATATGCTCAAAGACATTATCAAAGCCCTCGTTAACAAGGGTCAGATAAAGCTCGAATAGTTAAAGAGAGCATTTGAAACAACTAAGGCTGCCCACATAGTGACAATCCAAGAGGATGATGAGCACCCGCTATCCTCTGTGCAATATTCTCCATGATGCTCAAAGAAGGACTTGTCATACCAAAGCAGACATAGCAGCCCAAGTTCCTAACCCCTGGAATTGAGAACCTCTGGTGCTCTTCTCACCTGATACGAGGTCACTGGTTAGGTGCCTCGATCTTGCCCTCCAGATTTAGATGATCTGGAGGCATGTATCTCGGGTTTCTAATGCACCCCAGACTTGAGATCGCTCTCTCAAGAACCTTGCTCAAGAGCAAGGGCAGGTATACTAATCGATGAGAGAGGAATTTAAGGTGGGTTCAGGATTTACTAGGGCTGGCTCGCATGGGTGCCCTCTTAGATCACGAAGAAAGCCCCCCCAGCTACTTTAGCTGGTTTGGAATCGCCCCTCTCAACCTGCGATCACCTTGTTTTCAGCACAACACTATTATGGTTAACTTGCAAGACAAGTGGGTCGAAAGGCCCACCCTTGTCTTAGGGCAATGCACATTCGCATGGCTAAGAATGTGAGAAGTTAAAGTGATGAAGTGGAAAGTTCAAATAAAGATAGAAACAAGAAGAGACCTTGATGAAGAGGCGAGACTAGCGTGACAGTTGGAAAGTTATCGACTCGGAGTGGTAGCAAGATGGACATGGTACTTAGGGCCAGCACGACAGCAATACTACTCGAAATTGAGGCCGATAAGACTGTCCCAATCTGATGTGGTAGCAAGACGGGCATGGTACTCAAGACCAGTGCAATGGCAATACTGCTCGACAACCAGACCGCTATGACACTGCTAGGCCAAGTCTACTCTTAGTCAAGTGAGAAGAGAAAAGAAAGAAGAGAAGAAAAGGGAATGAAGAGAGAGAAAATGAGATGGCAAAGGGGGGAAGAATCCAGACGGCAGTAGGCCTTGCCGTTAGCATCATGAGAAGACATCGTGTCCCCTATGGGCGGTGATGGCTTCTGGTGAGGCTCGCGGTGATAGCTCCCCATGAGGCACACGGCGCTAGATGTGGGACATGAGAGAAACCCATGGATGGCAAGAAGCATCGCCATTAGCAACGCGAGAAGGCCACATGTCTCTTGCGGACAGCAATAGCTTATGGCGAGGCACGCAACGATAACTTCTCATGGGTCACAAGGCGATTACCTCTCGTGGAGCACACAGTGACAAGCGTGGGGCACAAGGGAAGCTTGCACACGGTGATAGATGCGGAGAGGCATGGAAGGAGCCTGCACACGGTGATGGGCACCAAGTGCATGGTGACAGGCGTCGAGCGCAAAAGAGAAGCTCGCAAGCGGTGATGACTATTACTGCGACCCTTCGCGGAGGGCGATGGACATCACTGCATGCAATAGTCACACGGCAGGGTGAAGCCCCCGTGGATAGCAATAAGCGTCGCGTTCCTTGCTAAGACGTCGAGGACACACCTACGGATGGTGATAAGCAGCACCGTCTGCAAATCTCGTCGAGAGATGGAGACGTGCAAATATAAGAGGAAACGGAGCTCGTGCATGATGCTGCCATCGCTATATGTGACCTATGGAATTGCAGGAAGGAGAAAAAGGAAAGAAAGAGGCATGCACGACACTACCACTATCATGCATGGCCTCTGAGGGAGGCTCAAACGAAGAAGAAGAAGAAGAAGAAGAAGAGAGAACATATGAAAGAGAAAATTTACCTTGAGCCTAGGGGTACCGGTCCAAAAGTTTCTCTCTCCTTACTCTCTCTCTCCAAACGTGACTCAATAATGAGAAGAAAGAGAAACTTTATTAAGTAAAACTCTCTTTTGTAAAGTGTTCAAGCCTTTTTGTGTACAATGATGGTACGTGGTATATATAAATTGTTCCCAAACATGGGTCGATGATCAAAATTAAACCTAATTGCTGGAAATTAATATTTAACTAAATTAAAAGAAATTAGAAAATAAGGTGCAAAATGACAGATTTACCCCTTTCTAACAAGTTGTGGAATTCTAAAGCAGACCCTGTGCAGCCCTAGAACATGCATGATATTTCATAGATGATCCAGGGTTGTTTTGATGCCCGTTTGATCAAAAGATGGTTGTTTTCTTATAGGACTCGGCATGAAGATTGATTTGATACCAACTTCGAGCTATGGATCGTGTTTTTAGGGCACGATTACGTGACTTGAAATTTGAATGAATTTGGAAACTTTGGATCAATTGTGTTCTTGTTCCTTGATGTGTTTCCGTGATTTCTTCTTTGGATCACACTGAGCATGCCATCACGATCGCGGGACAATAAACGCAGCTCGATTCCATGCCCAAAAGAAGATTTCGCAATTTTGAAGTTTTGAGTGGAATCTGGAATTTCGATGACAGAATTTGCAGTCACTTCGTCAACTTCATGTGCAGAATCCGACCGTTCCTCATGTACGGGGTTCGGACTAAAGATAGTCGTAGACCTTACGCACATGATGGAATTGGTTTAACGTCGATCGGGCTCACGAGCGGCATGATTTGGCTACTTGAGCGAGGCATGACGCTGCTGATTTTCCTGCACTTTATTCACAGATAAGCAACTTCTCTTCAGCTTTTTTTTGTGCTCGAGCGTCATCATGGGGTGTGCCACATATCGAAACACTCGTCATGATAAGAAGAAATTGGTCACAAAATTTAGGTTTGATCCGACATGAGACGGGTGAGATATGAGTTTCAATATTCACTGGTCGTGACTATCCCTTTAATGGAGCTGAGTTGCAGGGTGGCCGCATGGGAATAGCATACGGCTCATCCTGTTTTGCTCTTTCACCTATAACTTCTTCCTAGGATGTCCGTTCAAGCTGAAAATTGACACCTGGGGGGTCTTAAATCATTCCAGATCTAATGATAGTGGTCCCATAGCAAATTGAGATAGCTCTAGATATATGGTCTGTTTCAGGATGATAGAGGTCGATTCTACTGAAACTGTCTCCCATTCTACACCGCCTTAGACATGTCAGAATGCGACAAAACTTGGAAGGAGACTTTTGAGAGTCCTTATAAAGATCTTGGCTAGTTTTGGGGCTATTCTGAGACTATCAAAATTTCCACTGTTTTGTCAGGCTTTATTGATTGGGGGACCAAGGTGCTGAAAAATGTCTTCAAACAGCTTGCCCCATCGAATATTGTTCTTTGAGAGAAAAGAGAGGAACAACATTTGAAAAGGATGCTCGGACGTTTGGATGTAATGTACAGGTCCATCCGTGGAGACTTTAGGGGGAGAAGAGACGTTTGAGGGATCCTATCGAAATCCTCACCCTCGAGGGATTATTCGTGATTCTGACAGCTTGAGGATTTTGTAGGGACCTCATTAGTCAGAATTAGGCCTATCTAGAGGCCAAATTCTATGAACCTTTGATCGGCATTGTTCTCTACTGCACCATGTTTGCTTTTGATGATTAAGGTATCTCTGTAGGTCCCATCTAGCTGGGTCCAGTCGGGGGTTTGTCCCGAAGCTCTGGGCCTGCCGGCTAAGGACGGTTTTAGGCGAGGCGAGGCGATCTCATGATGAGGAACAACCCTGAAGTCTTTGGCAGGTTAGGTCTTGGCTTCGTCAGTTTCTTGCTTTAGTGATGGTCTTTTAGCATTTTTGAAGGATCTTTTGGTCATTGTCCTCACCCTCAAGGACTCTAGTTATTTTTGGAGGTAAGGTGTGGGAGATCATATGCGGCTCTCACTCCCAGGTGAGCCATTTTGTGTTGTGATTGGATGCTGCCAGTTGAGGATTTTAGGTAGACCTCGCCAACCAGAAATATGAATGTTTGGCAATTGGGTGTCGGCTAAGGCTGTGATGCTACATCAACTTGTTTTATTGGTCCAAGCACCCTTTTGCAGGTTTTCACTTGAACAGGGGACGTGGAGCCGTAAAGACAATTTTCACCAACTTCCTTGATTTTTGGGTTCTTTTACCCATGACCTTGCAGCCATGTCTACCCTTTTCATCTGTTTTTGCTCACAGTGCCCTTTGGGCTTTTCACTGTGCCTGGGTTTTTGTTTTTACAAAACTCTTTTTACTCATGGTTTTGTGAACATACCTGCCCATCATTATAACTCATGGCATTCCCTTTTCCAGGTTTACACCATACCCATTTTTTTTGTTGTGAAGGCGTGTTTAAGGGTAATGCCTTTGAGACCTGTGCAAAGCCTTTTAACGTCATGCGGCCAGAACATATACTATAGTTTAAGGTCATACAGCTGGACCAGAGTGGTGAAGAATGGCAATCTATAGAGGCTATAGAGTGAGTATGATGACGGTCTTGACTCACTTTGGGGAGATGACATGAGGCTACCTATGAAAGATGGAAGATGTATGAATGGTGGGTGAAAAATAGTGACCCACTAACTGATGACGAGTATGGATGGTGGGATGGTTCGCCATTTTGTGAGCATGGGTGAGACTCACTAGAGAATGATGAATAGTGGAAGTGAAGTGAATGGGTCCACTAGGGAAGCAATGAAGGTAGTGTGTGCACACGAATGGGTAGGTGAAGGAAAACGTGCATGAAAATGGGGTGTGCGTGCATGCTAGAACATCTTTAAGGTCATGTCTCCTGAACCTATGTGAAGCAGTTTAAGGTCATACTGCCAGGACATGCACTATGGTTTAAGGTCACATAGCTTAGACCATGGTTACGCAGTTTAAAGTCATGCAACTAGGACCAGGCAGTTTAAGGTCGTGCAACTAGACCTCCACTACAGTTTAAGGTCATAAAGTTTGGACCATGATGGTGAGCCTTCTAATGTCATGCAGTCAGGACGTAGATTATGGTTTATGGTCATATAGTTTGGACCATGGGTATGTAGTTTAACGTTATGTAGCTAGGACTAAGGCTATGCAGTTTAAGGTCATGCAGCACAGACCATGGCTGTGCAGTTTAGGGTCAGCAGCATGGATCATGGCTGTGCAGTTTAAGGTCATGCAACATTTACCAAGGTTGTGTAGTTTAAGGTCATGCAGCATGGACTATGATTGTGTAGTTTAAGGTCAAGCAGAATGGACCAAGGCTGTGTAGTTTAAGGTCATGCAGCATGGACCACGGCCGTGCAGTTTAAGGTCATGCAGCATACACCACGACTGTGCAGTTTAAGGTCATGCAGCACGGACAACGGCTGGGCAATTTAAGGTCATGCAGCACAGACCACGGTTGTGTGGGTCGCCACGTGGGTGAAGATGCATGGGGAATAGATCAGTGGATAGAAATCTGACTCCTTGGTGATAAAGATAGTTGAGGCTATACACAAGCATAGAGATTTAGATGAAGAAGGTGGCCCTACAAGGAGTGGCAAGCAGAAGCCGACTTCACGGGGGATTAAGAGGGTAAGTGTGACTCCCTAGGGATGATGAGTAATGATGTGCATGTAAATTTACTAACAATGATAGGCCAAAGTACGGATGCAACAAATATGGTGTAACTCCTACTGGGGTGTTGGTGTGAAACAGACCCACTGGGGATTAAAGGGGTAAGCATGACTCCTGTTTTCTTTGCATATGCTTAACTCCATTGGGGATGTTGATGGAATACACCTAGCGAAGGGTGCGCCCATTTCACAGTTAAGGTCATGAGTGTGGACTATTTGTCGAGTTGTTTATCGCTTTACTACGACGCTAAGTTCTGGATGACGCTCGCAGTGCTAGGCTCTTGATGAAGGGTGCGCAGCATTAGCCACTTAGTGAACCACATGGCGATGGCCTTTGACGAAGGCACACGACAATAGACCCTGACGAAGGTGCGCGGCGATAGCCCTTGAAGAAGGCGCGTGGCGGTAGCCCCTGATGAAGGCGCGCGACAATAGCATCTTACGCAGAGCACGACGATTGCCTCTAGATGAAGCGCACGGTGATAACATCTTACACAACACAAGGTAATAACCCTTTTGGGCCTCGGGCTTGGCCCCCTCCAGCCTGGTCTTATTGCCGTCAAAAGCTGGGGGCTAAAGCGTCATTTCGAATTTTTGAGGGGTAGCATGTGAAACTGCTGAATATAAAAGGGGAAAACCTCATTTTACTATTTTATCGAAAGGGTAAAACATTCCAAGAGATTTTTAGAGAGAGAGAGAGAAAGAATGCAGGAGCTTTCTTCAAGAGTTTTCTGACTAGAGTTTTCTCAACCCAAAGTTACAGCAAACAGGTCTTCAAGAACTTTGTAGCGAGCTTCAGCAAGTCGTGGGCCTTTGCAGCGTGTTTGTGGGTGTTTTCAAAAGGTGTCAAGGCTCTCTTGAGCTGGGAAGAGGGGTTTCTCATGGGCTCACCAAGCCAGTCAAGCTACAGGAATCACAATGGTGTTTTGTCGGAGCTTAGTGCTTTTTCGATAGTCTCGAGGCTGAAGGGGAGGTTGTAGAGAAGTTAAGGGAGCTGAAAATCCCCTAATTATTGAAAGGAGGAGTAGCAGTGGGTTCACTAGAAAACTTAGTGGAATTCCTGTGAGTTTGTGGTGAACTGCTGAAGTGCGAAAACAGGAGAAGGGAAATTCGCAGGGTCACAGTGAAACTTCCACGGGAATTTCGGTGTTTTTTTTAGATTTTCCTGGCTGTTGAAAAGGGGAAAGAACAAGGTCAGAGGGAATTCCCGGTGGTCAAGAATAAGTTCCTGGTGAGAAAAGGAAGTGTCAGCAAGAACCTGAGGCGTCACAGGCCTGCAACAGTCGAGAGATGAAACGTCATGAGACAGCGAACGGTCGCCTTCCACATGTGCAGCAACAGGACACATCGCGATTGTCAAGCGGCATGCTCAAATTTCAAGGGACGTGGTACTTCGCACGTGTGATGTGTGCGAACAGCTGGAACGCAGGCGGCATCAAGTGCTTTACTTTGGCAAATGGTGAGAGTCCCTTTGTTGCGAGAAGGCAATAGTTCTACCTTTTGCGTGAGATGGCGATAGTTCGGCCTTTTTCGTGAGACGGCGATAGTTCTGCCTTCTTCATGAGATGGCCATAGTTCCACCTTCTTCCGGTGGCTATACCATTTTATTGGGTAGACGGCGTTAGTCCTGCTCGTGGTTGCGAGACAGCGATATCTTGCCAGCCTTACGCCTTGAATGACCAGTCGGCACTGTGAGCATGGCTTTTCGCTGCCACTTAGTGTCCTTTGGTAGCAAAGCTTCTTTATCTAATGGCCTAGCCTTTAGGTGTTATTTGTGAGCAGGGGAGCTTGGTACCAATAAATTCACCGGCGACAGCTTGGTGAGAGGTGAGCCAATCTAGCTCACCGACAAATTATGTGAAACGAGGTGGCCCTTGAGCATCACCTTTGTTAGTGACCCTGTCTGGCTGGTGAAAAGGGAAGATAATGATGGCAATGTAAGTGTGGAGGAAGGGGTAGGCCTCCTGCATTGCCTACACCGAAACATAGCCTCCAATGGGAACTTGCCAACTCTGGGCAAGCGGATGGTACAAGCCCTTAGCATGAAATGGTCTCCTGTTGACCTGCGGGTACAAGGAGAGCACCAGTACCTGAAGGGGTACTCCTCATGGACCATGAAAGTGCCGAGACATTTCAGAAATACTTTGAGACGGGCTTCCTTGCCGGCCGCCCTCCAGTGCTCGGCAGGTTACTATGATCATCGCTTAAATATGGTTAAAGTGTTGTTGGAAACTTGAAGCCATGTTAGCAACACATGGCTGCTTGGTCATGAGGAAGCAAGGATATCGTTGATGGACCTACACTTTGTTGGTGGGCTGCCTCTCCTTGGTGTTATGTATGATGATTTTATTCCCCCAAATCAGTCATTTTTGAAGAGAAACGGTAGGCAAAGAAGCCCCAGTGGCTGGGCTTCAGGAATTGTTCAGCATCTACCAACAACTCTATGATGAGCCCAAAAGTGGGTGAGTCACCTTCGCCAAGTGGATAACATTCTTCTACAGTGACTATACAGATGAAGTTGGTCGATTGCCGAGAAATGGGGAGAAAGAAACCCCACCAATTTTCAAGCTGTAGAAGGAAAATGAGCATATCTTCCTGGTGGCTTACTTGGTACTCTTCTTATGTAAATTTGCTCTATCGAGAGGGGCAAACGTCATTTATCCTGACGCATTCTATGTGGCCTATGATATGGCACAGGAGAGGGAGTACGCAGTCGCACAACCTGTTTTGTGCAGTATTTATCATGGCCTGGGAGCCATTTCTAGGGGAAGACAGTATCAAGGGGATGAAGGATGGAATGACATAGTAGATGGCGAGGCCTTCCCAGGAGATTTAAAGACCCCTTTCCCAGTCCATTATGTGTATGGATGGCTTGCGACTTATTTTCCAGACACATATCTCAAAACTAGAGAGTTGGAGGAAACCATGTCTCCATTTTTGCTGAAGATTGCCGGGCATAAGGTAATTTTCCATACCCTAGGCGATGAATGTAACTTGTTCAATAACAGTCACCTCCACATGACCGGGGTAGCATTCTCAGTTGGAGGATTCATAGAGTGTGTGTTTGTTGACGAGCTGGGCCACCACCTAGACGGTAACTTCACCAGCCCAAAAGAACTGATGTTTATGCTAAGCATCATAGGCGGAGTTCTTGTCTATCGCACTGTCCATAGCACGAAGCTTGAGGGATACTTTCCTCATCGGTTTGGCCAGCAGCATGGGCTAGATCAAGGTTGTTTGTTCTCAGCATTCTTTGAGAACTGGCATAGCAGGGCTGCTCGCTGGAAGAAAGACCAATTGGGAAGCCTCCGGGAGACTTAGCTCCGGAGGCACATTTGTACTGCTTGGGCCACATGCTTGGAGGCCACCAAGGTCAATAAGTATGTGCTGCTCCATTTTGATAAGACGGCACGGGCAACCAAGGCCCATGAGCTTTGGTGGAGAATGACAAACAAGGGGTATTGGGATGTCGACCACCCTTTGGAAAGGGGAGAGTGGCTGATGGAGCCAAGTTACGAGGCAACAGAAAATGGCAATGACACCTCCCCTAGGTGAAATCTTTACCTAGGATTCCCCCATGACTGGCGCACGATCGGGTGGCCTCGCCATACTACAGTAGAGAAGTCTTTGCCGTGGTTCCTCAATATGGAGAAGAAGACAGAGAACATTTTTGACAACCTCTCTGACAAATCAAATGGAAGGAAGGCCGCAAGGTCCCAGGGTACGAAGGGCATCCAGACCAAGATTTGAATGAGTTGATAAGGAGTGGCTCTCATAGCAAGCTAGCCACCAGTTCATCCAAATCAGGCGTCTCGAAGATCGCTACACCTGAGCAGGTGAAAGGAAAGAAGAGGAAGTGAGCTACGCCAGCGGCTTCTTGCGCTCCGGCTAAGAAGGCAGTCAAGGCTTCAAAACACAAAGGGCGTAAGATCCCATTGGTCGGCGAGTCATAAGATGGCTCCTCTCCCTCAACTTCTTCGAAGGGTTGTATGTCTCCTGTTATTTCTGCATCACCCTCTGTTCTTGAGGATTCACCTTTTCCTTCACCTGAACCTTCCCCTGGCTCTTCAGAGATCCGGTGCCTCAAATCCTACTGCAACGATGGAGATTGGTTTGGACTGGGAAGTGACATCTGTGGCTGAAGGGGAGGGTTCAGCCCCATTGGAGATGAACAGGGGTGAGGATGCTGGCTGTGATGAGGAGACGGAGGCAGAGAGGGCCTCAAGAGCTGTGGTGATTGTTTGTGGTTTGTTGTTTCCTCGTGTAAGGGTCTTGTAGAAATTTTTTGAGATGCTTCATAGGCAACATTCTGTGAATGACGAGCTTTTTATTTTTTAGATTCAAATAAGAAAGGTTTATACATGGTTGCAGGGAGCACCTTCCAAAGGGATGGTCCTGTTAAGAACTTAATGTATGATGTAAACTGTAGTCATTTTATATTTTGTTTTC
>NW_006497511.1:2337681-2370384 GCF_000471905.2 Amborella trichopoda
CGAGCTACGCCAGCGGCTTCTTGCGCTCCGGCTAAGAAGGCAGTCAAGGCTTCAAAACACAAAGGGCGTAAGATCCCATTGGTCGGCGAGTCATAAGATGGCTCCTCTCCCTCAACTTCTTCGAAGGGCTGTATGTCTCCTGTTATTTCTGCATCACCCTCTGTTCTTGAGGATTCACCTTTTCCTTCACCTGAACCTTCCCCTGGCTCTTCAGAGATCCGGTGCCTCAAATCCTACTGCAACGATGGAGAATGGTTTGGACTGGGAAGTGACATCTGTGGCTGAAGGGGAGGGTTCAGCCCCATTGGAGATGAACAGGGGTGAGGATGCTGGCTGTGATGAGGAGACGGAGGCAGAGAGGGCCTCAAGAGCTATGGAGATTGTTGCGACCACAGAAGAAAGGGAAACCCTGGTAGATCTTATAGTCATAGAAGAGGCTGGAGCCCTAGGGCCTGAAAAGCGACCACCCAAGCAGTAGGAGGTTGCTCCCCCGGGTGATGTATTTGTAGGAAGCAAAGGCAGAACACCCTCAGGGATCAGGCTTGGAGGGCCTAGAGGCGGCACCCAATACTTTAGAGGAGGCAGGCCCCGTGGAAGAGCCTAAGATTGAGGTAGTAGCTCCAGGAGAGGAGGTCAGCCTTGCCGCGACTAGGGTTGTGGAGCTTGCAGAGCGTGAAGCTATGACATCTGAGCCTGAAAGGATCGAGCCCGGTGTGGTCATGACAGGGGATCTAAGCGAGAGAAGGTACCAGAGCAGCCTGAGGTTGCCCCTAAATCTGGGGAGACTGAGGCCTTGGCTGCGGCTGGGGCTCCTCCTACTATGGTCGCCCCTACTGTACTGCCCAGGCCCACTTTCAATGGGCTGTCAGCAGTCATTTTTTAGATGCTTCGAAAGGGCCTCCAGAAGCTGAAGGAGCTATCTCTTGAAGAGTTTGGAACAACGATCCCACAATTGAGGGGGATCGCCTTAGGGAGTGCGTCTGAAGTCCTCCCTTACTTTGACAGTGTTGCCAAAGAGCAGGAGGGATGGAGAATGAAGGCCCTGTAGGCGGAAAAGGCCGTAACGCGTCTAGAGGGCTCATAGCTACAGTCATTGGAGGGTTCCCTAGCACATAACCGGGAGCTAATAGAGGTCCAAGTAGGGGAGATGGAAGCTACCATCTCTCAGAAGTCCGCTCTTACCGAGAAGGCCATAATGCACCATAACAACATGCAGACCCTAAAGGTGAAGATTGCCAAATGGACACAAGAGCTTGCCAGGATGGAGGAGGAGATGACAGTTTGGGAGGCCGAAGATAAAGAATTGGGTTAGAAGCTACTGGACCTCGAGTATTCCTTGGGTGAGCAACTAGCCCTAGTGGAGCATGAGGTTGGGCTGGTGGCTGAATTGAGAGTGAGCATCGAGCAAGCGAGAGCATCGAGCAAGCGAGAGCATCGAGCAAGCGAGAGCATCGAGCAAGCGAGAGCATCGAGCAAGCGAGAGCCTCAGCCAAAGAGTGCAAAGGGAAGGTCAATGAGATCATTGACCATTTTTTACAGTATTTTCTTTCTATTGTAAAGAAAATACATTTGTAATATTCTCTTTGATTAATGAAATACTTCTTTTCTCCTTTTATGTAATGCATGTCTCTTATTCTTCCTTTTCTTTTTATTGATTTTTCCCTTTCACCATGTGAGACGAAAAAGGATATCCCCCTCCTTGCTTCGTCTTTTGACAGGTTGTCATGGCTTTAATGACTTCGAATGGGGGAACAGTTGCTTCCTCACCTCTGAATGTTTGATTGGACAGGGGCCATAATTCATGGTTCTCATGATTTGGTGAGCCTGTTCACTGTAAATACTCTAGTCTAGGGGAGCGTCAAATTCGATTCGATATGCATTGCTTTTGAGATCATCATAAGTCTTAGTCTCAGGGAAAAACTCCTTCAAGTGCTTTGAAGCGATGTGCATAACCTCCAATTGATTCTGGAGGCTACGAACCTCACTTCTTAACTCTGCCTGGGGTCTTGTTTTTGAGAGTCGGAGGGCTGCTCTTGTCTGCTACTACTATTTCGATAAACCCTGAGAAGTGTGAGACCTTCTTTTGGCTGCTGATGATCTCCTTATTCAAGGAGGATGGAATTTAGAGTACCTTTATTGGTGGTCAGTACGCCAGTTTTGCTTCTAGAAGACCAATGGGGATATACAGGACCTTTTGCTAGTCCGGTGTATAGGTGACCTTCGGTGCTAGAAGGTTCACTTCTGGGGTTTCTTCGGGCTCAGGAGTTGCTTCTAGCTCATCATTTTGTTTTAGCAAATTAGAAGTAGAGGGGGAGGCTTTGTCTCCAGGGGAAGACACCATGACCTCAGAGAGGTTACAAGGTATACTTGGGTAGATAGGAGTCAAAGGGAGGATCTTGCCTTATCTGTCTTCCTCTTTGAACATATCTATAATCAGCCACCCAAGATCTTCAACATCCTCATGAGACGAGGGCCCTGTTTCTCTCACAAGCTTTGAATCATTATCTTTTGATTTTTCTAGCACTGGAAGGTCTGTGAAATAGTACTTGGCATCAACATAGTGAGTCTCAGCTATGGGAAATGGACTTTTATCAGCATAAACAGTGTGCTGTCTTCCATCTCGGCTGTACTTGAAGCATTGGTGGAGCATGGAAAGAACCACCCCTAATCGTGAAGCCAAGGGCGGTCAAGCAGGACGTTGTAAGAAGTATCGGTGTCGATTACATTGAACTGAGCGTCATCACTGGGGTCACCGATCTTGAGATGAAGGCGCATCGTGCCTGCTGGCTTCTCTCCTGATTGATTACCCTTACACGGTGATGTGGGTGGGAGTGAGGTCGTCAGACCCTAATCCCAATCGGGTGAGAATCCTTCTTGGGATCAGGTTGACTGCTAACCCTCCATCCAGCATGATCCGGTTGATAGGGTAGGCGTGTAGCTCACCATTCACAAAGAGGGGGCAGTTGTGGAATTTTCCTCCCACCTGAAGGTCGTCTTCAGAAAAGGAGATTGCCAAGCACCCACTCAGGATGGCTGGGTCAACCTCATTAGGCTCCACTTTAGTCTCGTACACCTCTGGGTTAGAAAGGGCTTGAACCAAAGCCATACGATAGTCTCTAGACAGCAGGAGGGCATCATAAACACTTTGAAGGGCTGAAAAATTTCTCAAATGCCCAATTACATCGTATTTCACTTTATCCTCAATAGTCTTCTGTGTTCCTAATCTAGTCACTGGTGTAGGTGGTAGGGTAAGCTTAGGAACAAGCTTCGGTTGGGTTTTGGTTTGTGACACTAGCTGACTTTGTTGTTCAGCCGATGTGGTCTGGGTTGATGGGGAAATAAGAGGGATTTGCATTAGGGATGTAGAGGTTTGAGGTTGAGGCTTAAGGAAAAGTGAAGGATCATGAAATTGAGGACCTTGAGCTTTTGAGGTGTGGGTTGTAGTTTCTTCCCCGATCTCAGGTTCATTTGCCCCGTGCTGGGTGGTACTTTCAAGATCTGCACCTCTTTGGAAGAGGAGCTTGAGGATGGCTCTATCTTGCCTTAGGCTGCCAGGGCGTCAACGACTATTGAGAATCTAGCCACCTTGCCCAGCATCTCTCTAAGGCACTTCTGCTGTGATATGCTGAGGCTGATGCCTTCAAGCTCTCTGTTTAAAACGTTGAAGTCTGGGCACTGTCAAGCTACGCCTGTGAAATAAATTGAAGAGGCGGGAGTAGAAGAAGAGTTAGAATGTTTTGGGCATCTCTTTATGTCATCGCTGGAATTGGACGTGTGCAGGGGGTATTTTTGGTCTTGCCCCGGCTTTTACCGTTGTGGGGTGCTTTGAGTGTCGTCACCCATATTGGAGTACTCCCAAGTCGTTGATAGCTCAGGGACGCCTGTCTGATTGGACGATAGGATAAGGCACGCTGCACTTGAGATGAAGTCCTGTAAGGTTGGCAGTGGAGGAAGGGGCCTAAGAAACTCGTCCTCAACTGGTGACTGAGGGAGACGATTCCTTCGACGAGTAGACCTGGGTGCTCATCTCCTTTTGGGTCCTTGAGGAGGGGTTCGATTCGCCCTATTGGGCTGATGAGTAGCCCTGGCTTGGTGGACTACCTTACGCTTCAGAGATTTGAGTCTACTTCACCCATGGTAGACTTCCCAGGGCTGAGAAGTCGAGGGCTCTGAAGGATCTAGTGTATGCTCATAGGGGACCTGTAGTGGGATTTCCACTTGAATGGGAGTGACGGCTTCGAAGGGTTCTGGGAGAATGGCACAAATGATGTGGCCCTCCTGCACCTCCTGAGTGACCATAGCTTCGAACCCAGAGCATTCCTTCAACTTGTGGCCCATACTTGGTGGTATGAGAACCAGAGGTTTTCCATACCTAAGGCAAGGCATGTAGGTTGCCTGACAAACTTGGGAGTGACAAGACCTTGTTGAATCATCGCCTCGAAGAGGGCCTGCTGGGGGTCTAGCTCAGTGCTTCCCGAAGATTTTGTCAGGAGTTCTTCTTGCACTGGTGGAAGAGGGACTTGAGAGTATCCTTCTGGGTTACCATGAGCTTCCTAGCATTGCTGCATCTTCTTTGCCAAGGGCTCGTGGAAGCCGGTGCATTTGCTGATGTCATCACCTTGTATCTGGTGATATGCGCACCAAAGTTTCTCAGTTCCTGAAGGTAGGAACGTAGGTTGCCTTGTCAGCTTGGGAGTGACGAGTCCTTCTTCAAGCATTATGGAGAAAAATGCCCGGAGGATAGCGGGTGCCTCACCACCCTGTTGGATTGTCACTATGTGAGAAGCCTCAGTTGCCTCGAATGCTTTCTTTAACTCCTCAAGCTTTATCTGACCCTTGTTAATAAGGGCTTTGATAGTATCATTGAGTTTGTAGTAGTCATGAGTGGGGTGGCCTACTTTCCTATGATAGGTGTAGTACTTCTCGTTTGTCTCCTGTCTAGCTGACTCTGCGGTGTTGACCTCTAGCAACTGGATTATGTTCTGCTATAGCAGCAGTCGAAGCAGTGCAGGAGTCCACTCCTTGTCGAAGGGATACATTTTATTCTGGTGCTGGATCCAGAAGTCACTTCACTTAGTGTTTTTAGGAAGCGGGACCTTATTGTAGGACTGCTGCTTGCCCCCGGCCTGAGGAGTTGGTGCCTTGGAGAGGTCCAGGGTTTGAGGAGTGGCTTTGTTAGTGTCATTCACTGTGACGGCCGCACTGATCACTGCATTTTGGTGGTTGCCCCGATTGTTGGAGCGAGAGTTCGAACCAGAGGGTTGCTGACGAGATTTACCATGGTGCTTGGATAGACCTTCAATACGAACTGCTTTAGAGATGAGCTTTGACATGGAGGGTGGATTGGAAGTCTCGACATGCGGGGCGATCTCGGGAAGCATGTTCCGTATGCAGGTCTGGACAGCTTATTTTTCAGTCATGGGAGTGGCATGAAAAGTTACCAGCTCTCTCCATTGGGAGATGAACTTGTCAACTGGCTCACCAGGATCTTGAGTAAGAATGAGGAGCTCGATGGTTTCCATGTTCCTCTAGACTTCATAGAAGCATTGGTAAAACGATTGCTCCATTTCCTATCAGCTGTGCACTGAGTTTGGAGGCAGACGAGCATACCATTGGACGGCTGGCCCTTCGAGGGTCTCGGCGAACTGGCAGAGGAGGAGGAGTTCGTCAGTCGCCGTCTCTCGACAGCTAGCTTGGAAGTGGGCAGTATGCTGGTGCGACGACCTGGTCAATGTACGAAGGGTACAGCTTCTGGTAGAGCGGTTCCTCTTGCACGCTTGGGACCTTGCCCTTGAGGCTATGGGCCACCATGGCATCTATGTGGTATGGAAAACCCCACGGGAAGGAGAGCTATCTTAGGAGACTGGTGGGGGAGTTAGCCTAGGAAGTATGTCTTCGCCAAATGAGAAATCGGTCTCATGATGAGAAGAACGGGACTTGGAGGCTTCCAAACGTTCCATCTTTTCGAGGATGGACTACATCATTACCTCGAACCTGTTCATCCACTCTTCTTAAGCGTCGTCCAGCTCATTAATCACCATGACACTAACCGTTTCTTCTGAAAGGTCAGAGCCAAGTGGAGTAATGGACGGCCAGGGTTGGCGAGTCGTGCATGGTAAGTCGATCTGTAAGGGTTTAGCATGCCCCGATTGGACTCGAGCCTTGTACGCTGACCTTGTGAGAGCCGGTTCTGGACAGTCTTGGGACCGTGGCTTCTAAGCAGTGATCACCAAGCAATACTCTTTGGCTGGCTTAGGCTCTAGGATTCGCAGAGGGATGAAAGGATTAAGGGGCAGGAGATCACAAAAGGTGGTAACCTCAATTGCCTTGGGGGTTTCTTTGGTCAGAATCTGTAAACCTTTCTTCTGCTTGATCATGAGGCTGCTATGGACCTCTTTCCAGAACCAAACCTGAAACTTGGATTGCCCCACTTTTCTTGAGCAGGCGAGGGTCGTGTCTATTAGCAGAAACAAACAATGGGGTCCAAGGGCTGAGGAAACTTGAGTTGCTGCCTTAGAGGCTGGAGGCCCCTGTTTGACATCAAGCCATTTCCCCGAATTCCTTTGTGGGGCCTGGGTGCACGGCTGACCTGAGGGTGGCTCAAGATGGTACTCTTAGGGAAGACCTTTGAGTATCAGGTCTCGAGGTGCTTGCTTGGTGAGAGAGGAGTGACAGAAGAAGGAGCTGGTTTAGGACTCAGCTAGAGTCAGGGTTAGGACGGAACCTACAAAGTCAGTTCGTGTGAACCTTTCGGGATAACCGTCCGGGTGACCTGAGGGTCAGCCCGGGTTTGCTCAACTGGTTCAAACTTAAGAGGTCGAGACCCACGAGCTTGTGTCTGTGAGGGACCGGGTATAAGCCCATTTCTCATAGGGTAAAGCTGTGTGTGGTGAGAGGGAGAATAAAGTGGTCGACCATCATGTGCTCGAGCTGACACCAAACTGGCGCTGCCCCAAGCTGTGGGATGCATGGCGCACGCAAGGTTTGGCCTAAGAAGGCCTAGCCTTGAACGTGAGTTTGAGGCAGCACGAAGGTTGCCCCAAGGTGTGGCTTGAGTGGTTGGACCACAAGCTCTTAGGTGTGTGCGTGGGGTGGAAATCCCAAGAATTTCGCCTCCGTGTGCCGAGCCTCCAGGTGTACAAGTTCGGCGTAGTGAAAAAGTTCGAGGGGTAGCCTTGCGACGACCTTCAAAAGCGATGGCAACTTGATTACCTTTTGCGAGAGTGGACAGGGCAGCCTTCTGGCGTACCCCAGTAATATGACTGGCAAGGACTTGCCATTAGCAGAGTGCGTGCTATGTGCAGAAGCAGATGTGCTACTAATGCAAGGGCCCTTGATGGAGGGTCCACCTTGGCGAGGAATCAGGGACCTTTGAGTCCCTTCTCGCACCAACCCAGGAAAGAACCTGGGAGCCAGACTGTGAGTCCCAACTTAGGAGAAGTGTAGGGAATGAAGCTTGAGCGGTTCGCTTCCTTGAGACAGTTGCGAGTGTGGGGATAAGAAAGTCCTCGACTCGAATGAACGGGTGGAATAACCCAGGTGCCATAGAAAGTAGTGCAGAAAGTAAAAGATGATACTGATCAAACAAGAGCGAACCGATGAAGGGGTAATAAGTCCCCAGTGCCTCGATCTCACCCTCTGAATCTAAATGATCTGACAGCACGTATCTCGTGTTTCTAGTGAACCCAGGACTTGAGATCACTCTCTCAGGAACCTTGCTCAAGAACAAAGGCAAGTATACTAATCGATGAGAGAGGAATTTAAAACGGTTCCGAACTTACTTGGGCTGGCTTACGTGGGCTCCTTCTTAGATCACAAAGAAATCCCCCCAGCTTCTTTAGCTGGTTCGGAATCACCTCCCTTGACCTGCGATCACTTTGTTTTCTGCACAACACTACTATGGTAAACTTGCAAGACAAGTGGGCCGAAAGGCCCACCCTTGTCTTAGGGCAACACACATTCGCATGGCTAAGAATGTGAGAAGTTAGAGTGATGAAGTGGAAAGTTCAAATAAATATAGAAAAGAGAAAAGAACTTTATGAAGAGGCGAGACTAGCATGATAGCTGGAAAGTTACTGACTCGGAGTGGTAGCAAGACGGGCATGATACTCGGGATCAGCGCGACAGTAATACCACTCGAAACCGAGGCCGATAAGACTGTCTCAGTCTGATGTGGCAACAAGATGGGCAAGGTACTCAAGACCAGCGTGACGGCAATACTACTCGACAACTAGACCGCTATGGCAGTGTTAGGACAAGTCTACCATTAGTCAAGTGAGAAGAGAAACGAAAGAAGAGAAGAAAAGGGCATGAAGAGAGAGAAAGCGAGACAATGAAGGGAGGGAAGAATCTAGACGGCAATAGGCCTCACCGTTAGCATCATGAGAAGATACCATGTCCCCTACGGGCGGTGATAGCTTCTGGTGAGGCTCACAGTGACAGCTCCCCGTGAGGCACATGGTGCTAGACATGGGACACGAGAGAAACCCGCAGACGGCAGGAAGCATCGCCGTTGGCAACACGAGAAGGCCACACGTCTCTTGCGGACGGCGATAGCTTATGGCGAGGTGCATGGCGATAACTTCTTAGGCGTGGGCCACAAGGGTAGCTTGCGCACGGTGAAGACATGGAGAGGCACGGAAGGAGCCTGCATGCGACGATGGGCACCAAGCGAACAGAAGGAGCCTGCGCAAGGCGACAGGCATCAGGCGCAAAAGAGAAGCTTGCGGACGATGATGGACATCACCGCCTGCAATAGTCATGCGGTAGGGTGAAGCCCCGTGGACGGCAATAAGCTTCGCTACTCGCGTTTTCCTGCTAAGACGTCGAGGATACACCTGTGGACGGTGATGAGCAGCACCGTCTGTAAATCTCTCCAAGAGATGGAGACGAGCATACAGAAGAGGAAAAGGAGCTCACGCATGGTGCTGCCATCGCTATGCGCGACCTGTGGAATTGTAGGAAGGAGAAAAACGAAAGAAAGAGGCATGCACAACATTGCCACTACCGTGCATGGCCTCTGAGGGAGACTCAGACAAAGAAGAAGAAGAAGAGAGAAAAGATGAAATAGAAAATTTACTTTGAGACTAGGGGTACCGGTCCAAACGTTTCTCTTTCGTTACTCTCTCTCTCCAAACGTGACCCAACAATGCGAAGAAAGAGAAACTTTATTAAGTAAAAACTCTCTTTTTTGTGAAGGGTTCAAGCCTTTTTGCATACAATGATGGTACTTGGTATATATAGAAGTGTGCGCAAACATGGGTGGATGATCAAAATTAAATCTAATTAGTGGAAATTAAGTTTTAACTGAATTAAAATAAATTAGAAAATAGGGTGCAAAATGATAGATTTGCCCCTTTTTAACAAGTTGTAGAATTTCAAGACATTCCTTGTGTTGCCCTAGAACGTGCATGATTTTTCGTGGATGATCCGAGGTTGGTCTAATGCCCGTTTGATCGAAAGATGGTTGTTTTCTTACAGAGAACAGCATAGAGATCGATTTGATACCAACTTCGAGCCACGGATCATGTTTCTAGGGCACGATCATGTGATTTGAAATTTGAATGAATTTTGAAACTTTGGATCGATTGTGTGCTCGTTCCTTGATGTTTATCTGTGATTTCTTCTCTAGATCACACTAAGCATGCTGTCACGATCGTGGGATAATAAATGCTGCATGATTCCATGCTCAGAGGAAGATTTTGCAATTTTGAAGTTTTGGCCAGAATCTAGAATTCCGGTGTCTGAATTTGCAGTCACTTTGTCAGCTTCGTGTGCAGAATCCGACTGTTCATCATGTATAAGGTTCGGATTAGAGATAACCCTAGACTTACGCACACAATAGAATTAGTTTCACATTGATATGGCTCGCGAGTGGCGTGATTTGGCTACGCGAGTGAGGCACTACATTGTTGATTTTCCTGCACTTTCTTCACGGATCTGCAACTTCTCTCTAGCTTTTCTTCGCGCTCAAGCATCATCATGGGGCGAGCCACATATTGAAACTCTCGTCTTGATGTGAATACGCTCACAAAATTTGGGCTTTATCCAACTTGAGACAGGTGAGATATGAGCGTCGAAAGTTACTGGTTGTGACTGTCCCTTTAATGGAGTTGAGTTGCAGGGTGGTGTCATGGTAATAGCATGCGACTCCTCCTGTTTCGCTCTTTCACGTATAACTTCTTCCTGTGATGTCCATTCAAGCTAAAATTTGACCCCTAGGGGTTTTCAGTCGTACCAAATCCAATGGTAGTGGTCCCACAACAAATTGAGACACCAAAAATATAGCTCTAGTTATAGGGTCCATTTCAGGATGCTAAAGGTCGATTCTGCCGAAACTGTCTCTCAGTTTATACTGCTTTAGACATGTTTGAATGCAACGAAACTTGAAAGAAAATTTTTGAGAGTACTTATGAAGATCCTAGCTAGTTCTGGGGCTATTCTGAGACTGTCAAAATTTCCACTATTTTGTTAAGCTTTATTGACCAGGGGACCAAGGTGTTGAAAAATGCCTTCAAACAGTCACGACCTGAGAAAATGCACTAGCTTTTATTAGCTCTTGGAAAAGAAGATGCAGCAAGGCCAAGAAGTTCATGGTAACCAAGATGGATGCCCCCAAGTCCCTCTTCCACCAATGCAAGAAGAACTCCCGACATAAGCCCAAGGAAGCGCTAAGCCAGATCTTCTGCGAGTCCTCCTCGAGGCAATGCTCCAACAGGGTCTCATCACTCCCAAGCCCTCCAGGCAGCCTAAACGTCTTGCTTAGGGTACAGAAAACCTGTGGTGCGCATATCACCAAGTATGGGGGCCACGTGCTGAAAGAATGCTCTGGGTTCAAAGCTATAGTCACAGAGAAAGTCCAGAAAGGCCACATTGTTTGAGTCGTTCTCTGAGAACGCTTCCAAGCCATCACTCCCATTCAAGAGGAACCCCCACTACAGGCTCCCTATGAGCATATGCTAAACCCTTCAGGGCCCTCGACTTCTCAACTCTGGGAAGTCTACTATAGGCGAAGTAGGCTCAAGTCCCTGAAGAATGATGTAGTCCACCAAGCTAGGACTACTCACCAGAACGATAGGGCAGACCAAACACCTCTTCAGGGATCCAGAAGGAGACGAGCACCTAGGTTAGCCCGCCAAAAGATCTACATCTCTCAGCCACAAGTCGAGGAAGAATTTCCCAGGCTTCTTCCCCTACTGCCGACCTGGCAGGGCTTCATCCTAGGCGCTGCTCGCCTCATCCCATCGTTCGATCACGTGGACATCCCTGAGTCATAATTGCTCAGGATTCATCCAATACGGGTGATGACACTAAAAGAACCCCCCAACGGTAAAGCCAAGGCAAAACCTAAAATACCCCTGCACACGTCTAATTCTGTCGACGACGTAAAAAGCTGCCCAGAACATGCTAACTCTTCTTCTCCTCTCACCTCTTCTATTTCTTTTACAAGTGCTCGACAGCGCCCAGACTTTGACACTCTAAACAAAGAGTTCAGAGGCACCAGCCTCAGCAGGTCGTAGCGGAAGCACTTAAGAAAGATGCTGGCTCAGATGGTTGGATTCTTGACAGTCGTCGATGCCCTAGCTCAAGCCAAGACCGAGCCATCTTCAAGCTCCTATTCCAAAGTGGCCTTCCATATGGTGCAGATCTTGGAAGTACCATCCGGCACAGGGCAAATGAGCCTAAGATTGAGGAAGAAGCTACAGCCCACACCTCAAAAGATCAAGGTCCTCAAGTTTTCTGATCCTTTACTTTTCCCTAAACCTCAACCTCAAACCTCTACATCCCTAATACAAATCCCTATTACTTCCCCATCAACCCATACAGCACCGGCTGAACAACAAAGTCAGCTAGTGTCACAAACTAAAACCTGCTCCTAAACCTACCCTACCATATATTCCAGTGATTGGATCAGGAACGCAGAAGACTAATGAGGATAAGGTGAAATATGACGTAATTGGGCATTTGAGAAAGCTGTCAAGCCTTCTGAGTATCTATGATGCCCATCTGTTGTCAAAAACTTATCATATGGCCTTGATTCAAGCTCTTTCTAACCCAGCGGTGTACGAGATTGAAGTGGAGCCTATTGAGGTTGACCCAGCCATCTTAAGTGGGTGCTTGACAATCTCCTTTTCCGAAGATGACCTTCAGTTAGGAGGAAAATTTCACAATCGCCCCCTCTTCGTGAATGGTGAACTACATGCCTGCCCTATCGACCGGATCATGCTGGATGGAGCAGCTTGTCAACCTGATCCCAAGAAGGATCCTCACCCAGTTGGGATTAGGATCTGTTGACCTCACTCCTTCCCACATCACCGTGCAAGGGTTCAACCAGTCAGGAGAGAAGCCAGTTGGGATAGTTTGTCTTCACCTCAAGATCGGTGACCTCAATGATTATGCTCAGTTTCATGTAATTGACACTGGTACATCTTACAATGTCCTCCTCGACCGCCCTTGGCTTCACGATCAAGGGTAGTTCCTTCCACACTCCACCAATGCTTCAAATACAGCCGAGAAGGGAGACAGCACACGGTCTATGCTGATAAGAGACCGTTGCCTATGGCCGAGACTCACTATGATGACCTTAAGTACTATTTCACAGACCTTTCAGCACCAGAAAATTCAAAGGATGATGCTTGGAAGCTTATGAGAGAGACAGGACCCTCATCTCATGATGATGTCGAAGATCTGGGGCGAATGATTACGAACATGTTCAAAAAGGAGGAAACACAAGGAAAGATTTTCCCTTTGACTCCTATCTACCCAAGTATACCTTGTCACCTCCTTGAGGTCATGGCACCCCCTCTCAAAGATGAAGCTTCTCCCTCTACTTCTAATTTGTCCGAACAAAATGACGAGCTAGAAGCAACTCCTGGGACTGAAGAAGCCCTAGAGGTGGACCTTCCAGCACTGAGGGTCATATGCCAGACCAGCAAAAGGTCTTGCATGTCCCCATTGCTCATCTAGAAGCAAAACTGGAGTGCCAACCACTAAGGAAGGTACTCCAAATCCCATTCTTGTTGAGCAAAGAGATCACCAGTAGCCAAAAAGAGGCCTTACACATCTCAGAGGCTCTCGGAGAAGTACAAGTAGACAAGAGACAGCCCTCCAGCTCTCAGGAACAAGATTCCAAGACAGAGCTGAGAAGTGAACTTCGCAGCCTTCAGAATCAATTGGAGGTAATGTGCATCGCTTCAAAGCACTTGAAGGAGTTTGTCCCTAAGACTAAGACCTATGATATGCTCAAAAGCAATGCACCTAAAATAGAAGCCAAGGCTCCCCCAGATTGGAGTATTTACAGCAAACAGGCTCACCAAATCATGAGACTATGAATTATGGGCCCTTGCCCAATCAAGCACTAAGGGGTGAGGAAGCAACTGCTCCCCCGTTCGAGGTCATTGGAACCCCGACAAGCTGTCAAAAGACAAAGCAAGGAGTGGGCTATCCTTCTTGATGTCACACTATGAAAGGGTAGAAGCAATAAAGCAGAAAGAAAAGGAGGAATAAAAGAGCCAGACACCACCACTCGGAATGCTACAAACTCTAGTCCTTATTCCTTGATCTATGGAGGTGAGGCGGTTTTACCCCTCGAGGTTGAAATACCCTCACTCTGTGTCACTATACATCAGGGACTGACTGAAGATGAGAGGGTCAAGTTCCGTTACCAGGAGTTGGATGCCCTTGACGAAAAGAGACTAGAGGCCTAGCAGAACCTCGAGCTCAATAAAGGAAGAATATAGAGAGCCTTTGACAAGTCTGTCAAGGTTCACTCACTCGCTCGTGGGGATCTAGTCTTAGAAGTGAAGAGACCGGTTGTCATACATGGGCACCTCAAAGGAAAGTCCGAACCTAAGTGGGAAGGTCCATTCATAGTCAAGAAGGTCACACCAAATGGGGCCCACATACTGGCAAACTTTGATGGGGAAGAGGCAATGCCCCTATCAATAGGCAATATTTAAAGAAATATTATCCTTGATAGGTTCTTAAAATGCGGTGCGTGAAATAAAAAGAAACGCTCTCATCATAAAGAAGAAGTCAATCATTTCCGAGTCAGGTTCAATTCGTCTGACATACAAAGCAGACTTCCCTTGCAAGGAACCGACCTATGATGGATTCCCTTCCTCCAAAACAACATGGACTTCACTGTTGTGCTAGAGGACTTGGCTTCCAATAGACCACAGTGGTCGGGCCTTCTCATTTTCCATCGCTCTTGACCCCCACAAGACATCGCCGTCTGTGGTCATCGCCATGCGCAACTCAAAGTTGTGCATGATCATCACTGCATGCAACTCAATGTCGTGTGTGATCATCTCCACGTGCGCTTCACCAGAGGATAACATTATGCGCATTATTCACAAGGGCCTAAAGCTAATGCCATCCAAGACCTAGTGTTGTGCGCATGCCATGGCACTCCCATCTGGGCCACTGTCCTGCATCCTTAGGGAATTCATTCTCTGCACGCCAGTCTCATTCCTCAGGAGTCGAGTATCCAATTATGGCCCTGTTCCCAAGGGAGTCACATTCCCTTACCACAAGGTCTAGATGCATGACCCTAGATTTCATGGTCTATACTATACGATATTAAACTGTAGCAGACGTCTAGCTGCACGACCTTAAATTGCATGGTCCTAGCGGCATGACTTTAAACTGCATAGCCATTGTCTGAGTTACAAGACCTTAAAACTGTAATGCATGGCACGACAAATAGTTCATACGCATGACCTAAATTGTGAAACTTCTCCAGGTGTATTCCATCAAACATCCTCAGTGGAGTTAAGTGTATGAAAAAGAAAAAGAGGGCCGCCTTACCCCTTCAATCCCTGATGGGTCTGTTTCACACCAACATCCCTAGTAGGAGTCACATCCTGTTATGACTCGCTATCCCACGGAGTTAGGGTCATTTTTATCCTTTCAACCTCCAGTGGGGTTGCATTTATGCTCTGACCTATCATTCTCAGCAGAGTTACATGCATACCATTACTCATTATCCTCGAGGAGTCACACTTGCCCTCCTAATCCCCAGTGAAGTTCGCCTTCGTTTGCCACTCCTTGTAGGGCCACCATCTTCATCTAAATGCTCTCTGCTTGTGTATAACCTTAGCCATTTCTATCCCCAAGGAGTCAAATTACTATCTACAGGCCTATGCAGCTTCACTTACGAGGCGACCCACATCATGATCCAAACTATATGACCTTAAATTGTAGCGAAGGTCTAGTTGCACGACCTTAAACTGAGAAGTGCTAGCTGCATGACTTTAAACTGCATAGCCATGGTCCAAACTATATGACCATAAACCATAGTCTACGTCCTAGCTATCTGACATTAAAAGGCTTAGCACCATGGTCCAAACAATATAGCCTTAAACTGTAGCGGATGTCTAGTTGCACGACCTTAAACTGCCTAGTCCTAGCTGCATGACTTTAAATTGCATAGCCACAGTCCAAACTATATGACCATAAACCATAGTTGTCCTAGCTGCATGACATTAAAAGGCTTAGAAAAATGGTCCAAACTATATGACTTTAAACTGTACGAACGTCTAGTTGCATGACCTTAAACTGCATGGTCCTATTTCCACAACTTTAAACTGCATAACCACGGTCCAAGCTATATGACCTTAAACCATAGTGCACGTCCTGGACACACGATGTTAAACTTCCTTGCCCAAGTCCCGGAGGCACGACCTTAAACTCACCCCCACATATGCACATACCCCCTTTACGTGTATTTTCACGCACACTTTCCCTAACCGACCCATTCATGTGCGCGCACCACCTTCATCATTCCCCAGTGAGTCCATTCACGTTATTACTACCATTCATCATTCCCCAGTGATTCTCACCCATGCTCACAAAACGGCGAACCATTCTACTATCCATACTCGCCCTCAGCTAGTTGGTCACCACGTTTTACCCACCATTCATACAACATCTATATTTCATAGGTAGCCTCATGCCATCTCCCCAAAGTGAGTCAAATCACCACCATACTCACTTTATGGCCTCCACAGACTGCCATTCATCTCCACTATGATCCAGCTATATGACCCTAAACTATAGTACACATTCTGGCCGCATGACGATAAAATGCTTCGCACAGGTCCTGAAGGCATGACCTTAAATACACCTTCACAAAAAAATAATAACGGGCATGGTGAATACCTGGACCAGCAAATGGCATGAGTAAAATGATTGATGGGCATGGTCACGAAACAATGCGTAAAAGAGTTCCATGAAGATAAAAACTCGAGCACGATGAAAACCCCAAAAGGGCACTGTGAGCAAAAATGGATGAAAAGGTGGACATGTCCGAAAGGTCATGGGTAAAAGAGCCCGAAAATCAAAGAAGTTGGTGAAAACCGTCTCTATGGCGCCACTTCGCCAATCTAGGTGAAAACCTGCAAAGGGCACTTAGACTAACAAAAATCAAGTTGACACAGCATCACAGCCTCAGCCAGCATCTAATTGCCAAACAAGCACAATTCTAGCTAACGAGGTCCACACAAAATCCTCAACTGCCAGCATCCAATCACAACATAAAATGGCTAACCCGAGAGTGAGAGCCTCATAAGATCTCCCGCACTTCACCTCCAAAAATAAGAAGAGTCCTTGATGGTGACGACGATGATCGAAAGATCCCTCCAAAATGCTAAAGACCCCTACGAAGGCAAGAAACTTACAAAGACAAGACCCAACCTGCCAGAGACTTCAGGGTGATGCCTCGCCATGAGATCGCCTCGTCAAAAAATTTCCTCAGCCGACAGGCCTAGACCTTCGAAACAGGCCAACAAAAAGCTCCCCAATGGATCCCACATGATGGGCCCCATGAGGCCGCCTTGTCAAAATTCCCCCTCGCTGACATGCCCAGACCTTCGAGACAGGCCAACAAAAAGCCCTTGTTTAGACCCCACTAGATGGACCTATAGAGACACCGTGATCATCAAAAGCAAACCTGGTGTAATAGTAAACAATGATGACCAAAGGTTCATAACACTTGGCCGCCAGATAGGCCCGATTCTGACCAACGAGGTCCACACAAAATCCTCAACTACTAGAATCACAAATAGTCCCTTGAGGGTGAGGACTCTGACAGATCCCTAAGAATTCTCTTCTCCCCCTAAATTCTCCACATATGGACCTGTACATTGCATCAAAATATCTGAGCATCCTAGTTACAGCATTACGTAAATCTCCTTGGCGTTCACGTGGTCCTGTGGCTAGGAAGAAAAAAGAAATAAAGTCAGAGGAAATTTTCCAAATGATTGTCCTTCTCGCTTCTCTCGAAGTACAATATTGAATGGGGCATGCTGTATGAAGACATTTTTCACCATCATGGGTCCCCGATGCAAAATAAAAGGGAGAAGCTAGTCAATAAAGCCTAACATACATGGAAATTTCAACAGTCTCATAGTCACCCCAGAACAAGTCAAGATCTTCATAAAGACTCCTAAAAGTCACCTACCAAGTTTCGTCACATTTCGATGTGTCTAAGGCAGTACAGAATGAGAAATAGTTTCAATAGAATCGGCCTCTAGCACCCTAAAATGGACCCCTATAACTAGAAATATATTTTCGGCACGTCAAATTGATGTGGGACAACTTCTATTGGATCCGGCACAATTGAAAGCCCTCAAGAGTCAAATTTCAGCTTAAATGGACTCCCCAAGAAAACTTTATACATGAAAGATCAAAACAGGAGGAGCCGTGCACTATTCCCGTGCGGCCACCCTGCAACTAAACTCCATTAAAGGGACAGTCACGAATATTGACTTGTGATGGTTATATCTCACTCGTTTGAGATCGGATCATGTTCAAACTTATTGGAGCGTGTTTCTCTCATCGAGGAGAGCGTTTCGATATGTGGCACGCCCGTAACGACACTCGAGTGCGAAGAGAAGCTATAGAGAAGTTGTCGATCTGTGAAGAATGTTGTAGGAAAATCAACACCGACATGCCTCTCTCGAGCTGCCGAATCATGACACTCGCAAATCCGATCGGCATGAAACCAGTTGCACATCATGCGTAAGGCCCATGACTATCATAAGTCCAAACCTTGCGTATGGTGAACCATCAGATTTTACACACAAAGCCGATGAAATTGCCACAAATTTCGACGCCAAAATTCCAGATTCCAACCAAAACTCCAATGTTGCAAAATTCTTGTATGGAAACGAAATCGAGCTACGTTTGTTGCCACACGATCATGACGGCATACTCAGTGTGATAGAGTGAAGAAACCACGAAAAAACATCAAAGAACGAGCACACTATCGATCTAAAGTTTGCAAGATTCATCCAAAATTCAAGTCACATGCTCGTGGCCTAAAAACATGATCCATGGCTCGAAGTTGATTTCAAATCGATCACTATACTGAGCCCTACAAGAAAACGATCATCTTTGGATCAAACAGGCACCAGAGCAATACTAGATCATCCATGAAATATCACGCAAGTTCTAGGGCAACAGTAAGGATTGTTTTGAAATTCCATGAATTGTTAGGAAGGGGCAAATATATCATTTTTCACCCTATTTTCCTATTTTATTTAATTCAGTTAAATCTTAATTTCCAGCAATTAGGTTTAATTTGGATCAACCTACCCATGTTTGGGCAAAACTCTATATATACCACATATTATCATTGTACCAAGACCATTCGCCGAAGAGACTTTTGCTTAATAAAATCTATATTTTTTCTTACTGCGGAGTCACATTCTAAGAGAGAGACGAAGGAGAGAAAAACTTTTGGATCGATACCCCTAGGCTTAAGGTAAATCTTTCTCTCTCTTCTCTTCCTTTCTTTCTTCTTCTCTCTCTTCTTCTCGTTCTTCTTCTTCGTCTGGGCCTTTCTCAGAGGCCATGCACGGTAGTGGCAATGTCGTGCATGCCTCTTTCTTTCTTTCTTTCTTCTCCTGTGGTTTCACAGGTCACGTATGGTGATGGCAGTATCATGTGCAAGCTTCTTTCTCCCGGCAAGGCTCGCAGAAAGCGTTGCTCATCGTCGTCCGCAGATGTATCTTCGACGTCTCAGCGAAAAGCATAGACAACGAAGCCTATTGCCGCCCATAGGGGTCTTCCCTTTTGTGCGTCTATCGCAGATGGCGATACCTATCGTCACTCATGAAGAGTCGCAGCAACACCTATCGCCGTCCACAAGCCTCTTTTCGTGCGCTTAGTGCTTATCGCCATCCGCAAGTTTCTCTTGCGTCTCACGCCTATCGTTGTGTGCCTCAGAAAGAACTATCGCCGCACACTTCACAAGTGGCTTTAGCCGTGCTCTTCACAAGAGGCTATCGCCGCCCGCAAAGGGGTGTGCTGCCTTCTCGTATTGCCAACGATGATGCCTAACGCTGCCTATAGTTCACTGCTCACCCTCCAGCCGTGAGCAGTAGTGTCTAGCGTTGTCCAAGGGCCGTGACACTGCTACTCCACGACTATGAATGGCGAGGCCTAAACGTTGTCGGGACCTCGTCTCTTCGTTTCTTCGTGCTCCCTCCTCATTATTTTCTCTTCTCACTTGACTGAGGATAAACTCGACCTGGCATTGCCATAACGGTCTGGTTATCGAGCAGTATTATTGTCGTACTTGTCCTATGTACCATGCCCATCTTACTGCCACATCATATTAGAATAGTCATATCGGCCTCGGTTTCGAGTAGTATTGTTGTCGTGTTGGTGCTGAGTACCATGCCCCGTCTTGCTACCACTCCAAGTCGGTCACTGGTTCAGCTATCATGCTAGTCTCATCCCCTTATCAAGTTCCCTTCTTTGCATTTATTAAAACCTTCCTGTTGGAAGACATTTTTCATCATCATGGGTCCCCGGTCAATAGAGGCTTAACATACAATGGAAATTCTAACAGTCTCGTAATAGCACTAGAATTGGTAAAGATCTTGATAAGGACACTCAAAAGTCTCCTGCCAAGTTTTGTCGTATTTTGACATGTCTAAGGTAGTGCAGATTGAGAAACCGTTTCAGCAGAATCAGCCTCTTGCACCCTAAAACGGACCCTATAACTAGAGCTACATTTTTTGTGTCTCAATTCTGGCGATGACGTGAAAAGCTTCCCGGAATATTCTACCTCTGCTTCTTCTCCCTCCTCTTCTATTTCTTCCATAGGTGCAGCTCAACAATGCCCAAACTTCGACAATCTAAACAACGAGCTTGGAGGCACTAGCCTTTGCAGGTCGCAACGGACGTGCCTAAGAAAGATGCTGGCCCACGCGGCTGGATTCTTGACAGTCATCGACACCCTGTCAACCTAGGCCAAGACCGAGCCATCTTCAGGCTCCTATTCCCATGAAGCTTGTCACTTTATTCAAGTTCGTTAAGCATCACCCAGTTCGAGGCAAGTACCGAGTGACCCCAATCACAGAGTCATGGACTCCCCGTTTGAAGTCAATCCTTTCATTGCTTGGTCCAACCAGGAACCAGAAATCGTCTCAAACACTGGGCCGCTCCTAGAAGAAGAAATGTTAGGATCGTGTGTCTCTGCACTTGAGGTTGATGAGAAGCACCCTGAATCCCCAGATGAAGAGTTGCAAGAGGCTCCCAAAGAGTGGGAAGAAGGTGGTCAAGCCACAGCTGACAAGCTTGAAGAGATAAACTCAGGGGATGAAGCCGACCTTAGGCCAACTTTCATCTCGAAAAAAGTGTCCCCAGAGGAGAAAGAAATTTATATTGCCCTCTTCTGAGCAAACCGGGACGTCTTTGCCTGGCATTATCATGAGATGCCTGGTCTAGACAATGTCGTCTCGGTAGTGATCCGACCGTCAAACCCATAAAGCAGAAGTCCAGAACATTTAGACCCGACCTCGATATGCAGATTGATTCTGAGGTGAACAAGCTCAGGCAAGCTGGATTCATACGTGAATTCAAATACCCAAGATGGCTGGCAAATGTTGTCCTAGTCAAGAAGAAGAATGACCAAATCAGGGTCTGTGTTGACTTTCGTGACTAGAATACCACCTGCCCCAAGGATGACTTCCCTCTGTCGTTCATCGAGATTCTTGTTGATTCTACAACTCATTGTCAAATCTTCTCCTTCATTGATGAATATTCTGGTTATAATCAAATCAGGATGGCATCAGAAGATGAGGAGGCCACTGCAATCTTGACCCTAAAAGGTGTCCTTTACTACACTGTGATGCCTTTCGGGTTGAAGAACGCCGGTGCCACGTACTAGCAAGCCATGATGACCATATTCAAGAACACGATCCACAAGGAGGTCAGTGCTATGTGGATGACTTGGTGGTGAAATCTAATACAAAAGACGCCCACATACAAGACCTTAAAAAGGTATTTGAACGGTTGTTGTGTCACCAACTCAAAATGAACCCCTTGAAATGCGCCTTTAGCATATGCTTAGGAAAATTACTAGGATTCATTGTGATGTACCGCAGGCTGGAGATCGAGCTCATTAAAATCAAGGCAATTCAGGATATGTCATCACCTATGACCCTGCATGAACTACGGTCTCTCCAATGATAGTTGGCCTACATTCGAAGGTTCATCTCAAACCTTTCAGGGCGATGCATGCCCTTTTCACACCTGCTGAAGAAGGGCACTCCCTTCATATGGGATGAGGGGTGCCAGGCTGCACCTGATGACATCAAGCAGTATTTGTTGAATCCCCCAATGCTCTCTACGCTAGTGTTAGGAAGGCCTCTCATCCTATACATGACTGCCCTTGATGAGTCACTCAAGGCACTCCTAGCACAGAACAATGATGGGGGGAAGGAAACAACTCTCTATTATCTCAATCGCAGGATGCCAAGAGCCGAGAAGAATTACCCTCCCATCGAAAAGATGTGCCTTGATCTTCGTGGTACAAAAGCTCTGCCATTACTTGCTTGGTCATGAAGTCAAACTAATCTCGAAGGAAAACCCGGTCAAGTTCCTTATGACCCGGTCATGCCTTTCAAGATGCTTGGCCAAGTGGGCATTATTGTTGATGGAGTTCGACATCATGTACGTACCACAGAAGGCAGTCAATGGACAAGCCCTAAAAGACTTCCTCGCCGCTCACCCAGTCCCTTCAAAATCTCCCTTATTAAGTAATCTCCCAGATGAAGAAGCCTTATGTGTGGTACTAGCTCGGCCGTGGGAGATGTATTTTGACAAAACATTCTAGTCTAATAGAGGGGGTGCCAGAGTCGTGTTCATTACTCCGGACGGTGGAATGATTCCTTTGTCTTTCTCACTTGCAGAGGCATTTTCTCATAATGAAGCTAAATATCAAGCCCTCCTAATCGGATTTCTCTCTAAGTCATATCCTTAGGAGGCTGAACTCGTAGGCCGATGGGCTCTCAAAGACCGGTGCTACCATTCAATTGTCTTCATCAGGGCCCACGAGTGTCTAGGTAGAAGAATGGAGACATGTCAACTTGAAAACCGAAGTTGATGCAGATGAAGAGAGAAATATCCTCCCCGAATGCCCGCCTTACCCATTCGGAGCACTTCTCACTGCCAAAGATGTATTGAGGCAGAACAAGAAATGTCCAGAGAAAAAGAATCCAAGGTTGAGAAGCAAGAGCCTGAATTCTTCGACCCGATGTCTGCAGAGGTAGAACAAGTAGAAGACTGGAGGGAGCCTATCATGAATTTCATAAAGCATGGAAGGCTGCTTGAGGATCGGGCACAACGCAATAGTATACGATGGATGTCTACCAAGTATACCCTTCTCGATGGGCATATTCTTTTTTGTCAATCATTTGACAGGATTCTCCTCAGATGTACACAAGAAACAACTAAATTACTCAAAGAATGCATTCAGGTATCTGCGGACTGCATCAGTCTGGCCCTAAGCTTTAAGAATGCATACATAGACTCGGCTATTATTTTCCTTCAATGGTGGTCAATGCCCAATACTATGCTAAGAGATCTCAAGTGGGCCAAATGCACTCAAGCCTCATTCATCAGCCCCCAGAACCTTTCCATCATACAGTAACATCATGGCCCTTTTCCCAGTGGGGCATGGATATCGTAGGACCCATCAATCCTCCTTCTGCTTTGAGCCATGCTTTCATTCTAACAGCAATAGACTACTTTTCCAAATGGGTTGAAGCAGTCCCTCTCAAGTAAGTTCCAGGGACCACTGTGGCCAACTTCATGTGCCACCTCATTATATACCGGTTCGGGGTTTCGGACCGAATAATCTCTAATAATGGCCCTCAATTCAGAAGCCATCATGTTGATTGCCTGGCCAACCAATTTGGTTTTGAGTGGAAATACTCAACCATGTACTACCCTCGAGCCAATGATTTAGCTAAGGCGTTCAACAAAACTCTATACGGGGTGTTCCGAAAGTCAGTTTTGAAGTCAAAGAGGAATTGGCATGAGAAGCTGCCTGAGGCTCCGTGGGCCTCTCGCACCACCACTCGCAATGCTACAAACTCTACCCCTTATTCCCTGGTCTATGGAGGTGAGGTGGTTTTACCCCTCGAAGTTGAAATACCTTCACTCCATGTCACTATACATCAGGGGCTAACCAAAGATGAGAGGGTCAAGCTCCGTTATCAAGAGTTGGATGCCCTTGACGAAAAGAGACTAGAAGCTCAGCAGAACCTCGAGCTCAATCAATGAAGAATGAAGAGAGCCTTTGACAAATCTGTCAAGGTTCGCTCATTCGCCCATGGAGATATAGTCTTAGCAGTCAAGAGACTGATTGTCATGCATGGGCACTACAGAGGAAAGTTCGAACCCAAGTGGGAAGGTTCATTCATAATCATAAAGGTCACACCAAACGAGGCCTATGTACTGGCAAACTCGGATGGAGAAGAGGCAATATCCCCCATCAATGGGAGGTACTTAAAGAAGTAATATCCCTGACATATCCCTAAATGTGGTGCGTGCAGTAAAAAGAAAGAAATGAAGATGAGGAACATTAAGCCAACTCAAAGGAAGTTCATATCTTTCATTAGAAAAAGTAACAAGCCAATATCAAAAGCCCATTATTAAGGAGGTTACAAAACTCTTACGTTCAAGGATAAGAATACGATTAGTAGTAAAAAAGAAACACCCTCATCATGAAGAAGAAGAAAAACCACTTGCAAGTCAGCTTCAATTCATCTGTCGGGTGTTCTCAAAAGGATGATTACAGGCCAAAAGAAGAAGCCAACCATTTCTGAGTCAGCGTCAATCCATCTGACATACAAAGCAGACCTCTCTGACAAGGTGTTGGCTCATGATGCATTCCCTTCCTCCAAAATAACATGGACTTCACTATTGTGCTTGAGGACTTGGCTTCCAACGGACCATTGTAAATGGGCCTTCTCATTTGCCATCACTCTAGGCCCACACAAGGCATCGCCATCCACGTTCATCACCGCACACAACTCAATGTCATGTGTGATCGTCACCGCTTGTGACTCAACACCGTATGAGACCACTGTCGTGCACAACTCAATGCCATGTGCTACCATTACCACAAGCAGGCCAGCGCCGCGCGAGACTATCGCCGGGAGCGGCATGCTCCCAAGCGTGGCCATCATCGTGTACAATCTAAAGAAATGTGAAGACAACGCTGCATGCCGGTTAATGTCATGCATGCCCTCGAAGTGCCTCGGCTCCCACTGTCTCCAATTCCTGGGGGACATTGACTCCCACGCCTCTTTAGCTCCCCCAACCGTTGTTCCTCGTCGACGGTCCACCTTCTCATTGGCCTTTCCCCTCTTTATCGAAATTCCCTACGACAGCTGGGAATCCCCGTCTAACCCTGTTCTTTCCCCTGTCCGACAGTCGGGACTACTGAAAACCATCGGAATCCCCTTACAACTTCCCTATGACCCTGCAAATTTCCCTTCTCCCTATTTTCACACTGTTGCTTCTCCTTCTCCTTCCAATAAACAGGGGATAGCCGGATTCCCCTGACCTCTTTGCAACCTCCCCTTCAGCCATGGGACAGTCGAAAGAGGCACTGGAGCTCCAACAGAACACCACTCCAAATCTCCCTAAGGCTCTAAGAAGCTCTATTCCTTGCTCAAGAAGCCTTAGCACTCCCCGAAAATGTTCATAATTATGTTGCGAAGGCCCACAACCTGCTTAAGCTCGTCAGAAAACCCTTGAAGGCCTGTCTAGTGAAAATTTGGGCTAGGAAAAAGAAACTCTCGAAGAAAGCTCCGGCTCACTTTCTCTCTCTCTAAAACTCTCTTCGAATGTTTTACCGTTCGATAAAACAGTAAAATGAGGTTTTTCCCCCTTTTATACTCAGTTGGGCCACAAACTGCCCCTCATAAATTTGAAATGACGCTCCAGTCCCCAGCTTCTGACGGCAATAAGACTAGGCCAGAGTGGGTCAAGCCCGAGACCCGAAAGGGTTATCGCTATGCACTTCACCCAGAGACTATCATCATGTTTTGCATAAGATGCTATCACTACACGCCTTTGTTTGAATGTATTTTTCAACATCTTGGTCCCTGGTAGAAAGCAGGTCAATAAAGCTTATAAAATAGTGGAAATTTCTGATATTCTCGAAATGACCCCAGAACTGGTTAAGTTCTTCATCAGCACTCTAAAAGACCACCTACCAAGTTTCGTCGCATTCCGACATCTCTAAGGCAGTAAATACAAAGGAACAGTTTTTGGAAAAATGACCTCTAGCACTCTAAATGGACCCTACAAATGGAACTACATTTTCGATGTCTCAAACAACCATGAGACCACCGCCAATAGATCTGGTACAATTGAAAACCTCAATGGGTCAAGTTTCGGCTTAATTTGGCACTTCAGAATAAAGATATGAGCAAAAACATTAAAACAGGAGGGGCCGCCAACTATTCCCATGTGGCCTCACTCCATCAAAACATCATTAAAGCTGGTTGTTTTTACAGTCACGAGCAGTCACTTTTTGAGCCTATAACTTACTCGTTCCAAGTCAGATCACTCCCAAATTTGGTGAGCATGTTCGTCTCATCGAGACGAGCAATTCGATATGTGGTACGCCCCGTGATGACACTTGAGCAAAGACAAAAACTAAATGAAAGTCGCTGATCCGTGAAGGAAGTTGCACAAAATTCAGCAGCCGCACTCCTTGTTTGAGCAGCCAGATCGTGATGCTTGCATATCTGATCGGCACGAAACTAATTGCATTATGTACGAGAGCTCTGAGGCTATCTCTAGCTCGAACGTCATGTACGATGAACGGTTGGATTTCACACACGAACGCGCTAAAAATAATGTAAATTTTGATCACCGGATTTCAAGATTCTGGCAAAAAACTCAAGACGACAAAATCTTCATCCGGACACGAAATCAAGCTACGTTCGTTGCAATGTGATCGTGACGGCATGCTCAGTGTGGTTCAATTAATAAATCATAAAGAAACATCAAGGAACAAGTACACAATTGATCTGAAGGTTTCAAAATTCATACAAGATTCAAGTCTTGTGATCATAGCTCAAAAACATGATTCATGACTAGAAGTTAGTATCAAAACGATCACCGAGCCCTACAAGAAAACAATAATCTTTCGATCAAATGGGCATCAGAACACCCTCTGGACAACCATGGAAGATCACGCAAGATCTCTAGTAGCAGCAGAGACTGTTATGAAATTCCACATATTGTTGGCAGTGGTAAAACAATCTTTTTGCACCCATTTTTAAAGTTTCTTTAAATTCAATTAAATCGTAATTACCTTCAATTAGGGTTACTTTTAGGCGTCCACCCATGTTTGGGCCCAATTCTATATAAATAGGCACTGCCTCATTGTAAAAAAAAAAAATAGAGGACTCTCGATTCATTTTTTGAGGATTCAATAAAATATTCATTCTTGCTTGAGCCTATGAGTACGTCTTGGAGAGAGACAAAGGAGAATGAAGAAAAGGGCCAGTACCCTTCGGGCACGTAACTTTTTCTCCTCCCCAATCCTCAAAAAATATTCATTCTTGCTTGAGCCTATGAGTACGTCTTTGAGAGAGATAAAGGAGAATGAAGAAAAGGGCCAGTACCCTTCGGGCAAGTAACTTTTTCTCCTCCCCTCTTTCTCTCTCCTCCCCTCTTTCTCTCTCCTTCCCTCTTTCTCTCTCCTCCCCTCTTTCTCTCCCCTCTCCTTTTCTCATCTCTCTCTCCTTCTCATTGCAATTAGCACCAGTCTAGTGCCAGGTGGGGTTTTCTCTATCTTCTTCTTCTTTTATCTCTAGCATTGGGTGGGCTTTCTCTCTCCTCTCTTCCCTAACAGTCGGTGAACCCCAGCATCGGTTGGATTTCTCTCTCCTCTCTTCCCTAATAGTTGGCGAACCCTAGCATCGATTGGATTTCTCTCTTCTCTCTTCCCTAACAGTCGGCGAGCTCCAACACTGGTTGAATTTCTCTCTCCTCTCTTTCCTAAAAGTCAACGAACGTTAACATTGGTTGGATTTCTCTGTCCTCTCTTGTCACAGTCAGCGAAACCTAACGTCGGCTCGATCTCTCTCCCTTGTTTCTCTCCCGTCGTAATCGACGTAAGCCTAACATCGGTTGGTTCTCCCCCTCTCTTCTCTTCTGACGATGAAGTCTAGCGCCGACTGCCTTTTCTCTCTCTTCTCTTCTGAAATAGTCGGCAATGTCCAGTGTCAACTGCTTCTTCTTTCCTTCCCTATTTTATCCTCTTGTCTTTTCTCCCCCCCTTTGTTTGTTCCCTTCTTCTCTTACTTCATTCTTTCCCCCATAACCACTACCCTATTATTCTTTCGTTCGACTAAGAGAGATTGAGGTTAGCCTCTCATGGAAGTCCTGTCATCTAGTTGTAATATTGTTGTGCCAAGATTGCTTGGCCCGTTTTATTGCCATGACAGACTAACCATCATGCTTAGCTAGTCGATATTGGTAATGATGTCTAGTAGTAATCCCGTGAGCTGGTCTTAGTATCGAGCCCATTTTACTACCACGTTAGGCCAAATACTCGCCAGCTGGATCCTCTCACTCAGTCGAACTCTTCTCTCTCCCATCTTTCTTCCCTTCTTCTTTTTGAATGCGTCTGCTTGTGTATGTTCATCAAAGAGGAAAAAGGAGAGGTCTACCGACCTGTCTTATAACCTTTGCCATATATGTGTGTAATTGCAGAAATAAGAAGAATACGAGTCAAGGGAGGCGATTCCAAACCAGCTTCATCACTGGGGGGCTCTCTTCGTGATCTAAAAGGCGCCCATGCGATCCAGCTCGAGTAAGTCCTGAACCCACCTTTAAAATTCCTCTCTCACCAGTTGGTAACACATGCCCCTGTTCTCGCATGTGGTTTTCGAGAGACAGATCTTAGAAATGTCATGAGTCTTCCCTCGAAACCCGAGACGTGTGCCGCCTGATCATCCAGATCCAGAGGGTGAGATCGAGGCACCTGACCAGCCTTTGCCAGACAGCTATCGTCGCGAGCCTTTGCCAGAGGCATTCGCTGCGTGCCTTCGCCAGAGTTATCGTGCGCTGCGTAAGATGTTATCCCCGCACGTCTTCCCCAAAGGCTATCATCGCACGCTTTTGCCAGAGGCTATCGTCGTGCACTATATAAGATGCTATCGTTGCACGCCTTCGTCAAGGGTCATTGTCGTGCGCCTTCGCTAGAGGCAATTATCGTGCGCTGCGTAAGATGTTGTCGTCGCGTGCCTTTGTCAAGGGCCATCGTCGTGCGCCTTCGTCAAAGGCCATCGCTGCACACTTCATCAAGGGCTATCACCGTGCACCCTTCAGGAGTTAACGCCGCACGCCTCACCAAGTGCCCTTCATCGAGAGCCCAATGCCACGAGCACCATCCCGAACTTAGCACCATGCGCACATCATGGCACTCCCATCTGAACCTTCATTTTGCAACCCCACGAAGTTCATTCCCTGCACCCCAGCCTCACTCCTTCGGAAGTTGAGTCCCCAATTACGACTCTATTTCCCCTGGAGTCACATTCTCCCCACACAATGGTCCATGCTGCATGACCTTTAATTGCACAGCCCTAGTCCATGCTTCATGACCTTAAACTGCATAGTCCTGGTCCATGCTGCATGACCCTAAACTACACAGCCATGGTCCGTGTTGCATGACCCTAAACTACATAGCCTTGGTCCTAGCAGCAAGACACTAAACTGCACAGTCAGGGTCAGTGCTGCATGACCCTAAACTACACAGCTTTGGTCCATGTCGCATGACCCTAAACTACACAGCCATGGTTTATTTGTACGACCTTAAACTGCATGATCCAAACTATATGACCCTAAACTGTAGCAGAAGTCTAGTTGTACGACCTTAAAACTGCATGGTCCTAGCTGCATGACTTTAAACGGCATAGACATGGTCCGAGCTGCAAGACCTTAAAATTGTAACACACGTTCCTATAGTAAAATGATAAGCAACACTACAAATAGTCCACACGCATGACTTAAAATTGTGAAATAGACGCATCCCTTCGTTGGGTGTATTTCATCAACATCCCTAGTGGAGTTAGGCATATGCAAAAGGAAAAGGGAGTCATGCTTACCTCTTTAATCCCTAGTGGGTCTGTTTCACACCAACACCCCAGTGGGAGTCACACCCTATTGCGATCCACTACCCCCAGTGGAGTTGCATCTGTATTCTGGCCTGTCATTCTCAGCAGAGTTACATGCACACCATTACTCTTCAGCCCCAGGGAGTCACAGTTACCCTCTTAATCCCTCGTGAAGTCCGCTTCCACCGCCATTGAATCCGACAAGGTTGAAAACCCTCAAAAGTCAAGTTTCAACTTAAACAGACACTCCAGGAAAGTGTTATAGGCGAAAGAGCGAAGCAGGAGGAGCCGCAAGCTATCTCATGTTGCTACCCTGCAACTCAACTCCATTAAAGGGACAGTCATGAACAGTGACTTGCGACACTTATATCTCCGTCATTTGATATCGGATCATGCTCAAACTTGATGGAGCATGTTCATATCATCGAGACGAGCGTTTTGATATATGGCATGCCCCATGACGACGCTCGAGCGCAAAGAAAAGATAGAGAGAAGTTGTTGATTCGTGAAGAAAGTGCAGGAAAAGCAACAACATTGTACCTCGCTCGAGAGGCCAAATCACATCACTCGCGAGTCTGATCGATGTGAAACCAATTCTATCACATGCGTAAGGTCCATGGCCATCACTGATCTGAATCTCGGGTAAGATAAACGGTCGAATTTCGCACACGAAGCCGATGAAGTGACTGCAAATCTCGTCACTGGAATTCCAGATTCCTACCAAAACTCCAAACTTGCAAAACCTTCGTCGAGGCATAGAATCGAGTTGCGTTTGTTGCCCCGTGATCGTGACGACATGCTCAATGTGATCCAGTGAAGAAATCATAAAAAAACATCAAGGAATGAACACACAATCGATCCAAAGTTTCAAGATTCATTCAAATTTCAAGTCACATGATCATGCCCTAAAAACATGATACATGGCTCGAAGTTGGTATCAAATCGATCACCATGGCGAGTGGTTAAGTGCGTCGATCTCGCCCTCCGTATCATGATAATCGAGCGGCATGTGTCTCGGGTTTGAATAGAGACTCGAGACTTTTGAGATCGCTCTCTCGGGAAACTTGTTCGAGAACAAGGGCAAGTATTACCAACCAATGAGAGAGGAATTTAAGGTAGGTTCGGGACTTACTCGAGATGGCTCGCGTGGGTGCCCTCTTAAATAATGAAGAAAGCCTCCCAATCGTAAAACTAGTTCGGAATTGCCTCCCTTGGCCTGTATTCTCTTATTTTCTGCAATCACACATATATGACAAATGTTATAAGAAGGTGGATCAATAGACCTCACCTTATCTCTTTGGTGAACGCACGCAGGCGTGTCCATTCATAAGAATAAGAGAAGAAAGATGGGAGAGAGAAGAATTTAACCAGGTGGGAGATCAGCATAATGACTAAGCTAGTTGGTAATTGGCCTCACGTGGTAGTAAAACGGGCTCAATAACTCAGACTGGCTCAACAGAGTTACTACTTGATGACAATACCAATACTGACTAGCTAGACATGATGGTTAGTCTATTGTGGTAATAAAGCAAGCACAGTAATTTTGGCACAACAATATTCCTGCTAGACAATAGGACTACCATGATAGGCTAATCTCAACCCCTCTTTAATCAAACAGAAAAATAATAGAGAAAAAAAAATAGGAGATCATAAAGAAAGAATAAGAAGTAAGATAAAAGAAGAAGAAGAGAATAGAAAGAAGGAGAGGAAGAGAAAGAAAGGAGGGGAAGAGTGTGAGAGAAAAGAGGTTACAGACGGCACTAGGAGTCACCGGCTGTATTAGATAAAGGTGAGGAAGAGGACACAGTCGACGCTAAGCATCACTGGCTTTGTTAGACCAAGATGAAAGGGAAAACACAGTCGGCGTTGAGCGTCACCGGCTATGTTAATCAAAGAAGAGAGAGAAAACACAGTCGACGCTGAGTGTCACCGGCTGTGTTAGTCAAGAAGAGAGAGAGAGAACACAGTCGGCTATGTTCTCAATGGACCAGCAACGGCTGTGTGCTTAAAGGCCCAACATCGGCTGTGTTCTCAAATTGCCCAACGCCAACTCTGTTCTCAATGGCCCAGCACCGGCTGTGTTCTCATTGGCCAAGCGCCGGCTGTGTTCTCAAAGACCTAGCTCTGTTGGTGTTCTCAAAGACCCCACGTCAGCTGTGTTCTCAAAGACCCAATGTCGACTATGTTCTCAAAGACTCAGTGCTAACTGTGTTCTCAAGACTTAGCGCCGACTGTGTTTTCAAGTTTACCGTTGTGTGTGTCGCCACTGTGCACGCTAGCGCCATGTGTGTTACTATCACCAGTGCTGGCGCCGCACATGTCAATGCTACAACCGTTCAAGTCTATCGCCATGTGTGTCCTACCACTATCCCTAGTGAAGTTGCACCTAGGTCATGACTTGTTATCCCTAGTGGGGTTGCACCCAGGGCATGACCTGTCATCCCGAATGGAGTCAAGAGCAGAGCACTGTCCCACATCCCCAATAGGAGTCACACCCGTACTGCAACCCATTATCCTCAGTGGAGTTAGGGTCGTTCCTACCTCTTCAATCCCCAGTGGGTCTGTTTGACACCAAACCATTGTTTCTTCACTATCTTATCCTCAGGGAGTCACACTTGCCCCCCTTAATCCTCAGAGAAGTCTGCGTCTGTTTATCATCTCCATCTAAGCCCCCTAACCATTTTATCCCCAGGGAGTCAGATTGTCATCCACAAACTCATTCCCCATGGAGCTTCACCTACATGGCAACCCACACAATGGTTTAGGTGCACGACCCTAAACTGCATGATCCACACTATATAACCTTAAACTATAGCGATGGTCTAGGTGCACGACCCTAAACTGCATGGTCCAAACTATACGACCTTAAACTGAAATGGTGGTCTAGGTGCACAACCCTAAACTGCATGGTCCTAACTATATGACCTTAAATTAAAGAGATGGTCTAGGTGCGCGACCCTAAATTACGTGGTCCAAACTATATGACCTTAAATTGTAGCGGAGGTCTAGTTGCACGACCTTAAACTGCATGGTCCAGGCTGCATGAATCTAAATTGCATAGCCACGGTCTGAGCTATATGACTTCAAACTATAATGCACGTCTTGCCTACATGACGTTAAACTGCTTTGCACTGGTCCAGGAGGCATGACCATAAATTCACCCCGTCACACGTGCACATGCCCTTTATGTGTGTCTTCACACACTTCTTTCCTCCTCACCATTCATCATTCCCCAGTGAGTTTTATCCGCGCTCACAAATGG
>NW_006497511.1:2371062-2419230 GCF_000471905.2 Amborella trichopoda
ACACCACCATACTCACTGCATAGCCTCCATAGACTGCCATTCATCTCCACCACGGTCCAAGCTATAGTGTACGTCATGGCCGCATGATGCTAAAAGGCTTCGCATAGGTCCCGAAAGCAACAAGCCTTCACATAAAAAAAGAGAGAATAACGGGCATGATGTATGCCTGGACAAGGGAATGCCATGAGTAAAAATGATAGACGAGCATGGTCACAAAACCATGAGTAAGAGAGTTCCATGAAAATAAAAACTCGGGCACGGTGAAAATCCGATAAGAGCACCATGAGTAAAAATGAAAGAAAAGGGTGGACATAACCAAAATTTCATGGGTAAAAGAGCCCCAAATAAAAGGAGCTTGGTAAAAACCATTTTTACGGTGCCACTTCTCAGTCCAAGTGAAATCCCGCAAAAGGGCGCTCGGACCAATAAGTAGGTTGACGTAGCATTCGTCTCTATAGGTGGCTTCAGGCCACATTCAAAAGAAAAATCCCTAATTTCACAATACTAGGACTCAAAAAAAAAATGGGCATCAAGGAAGATTCCGACAGCCTGAGTCCACTTGTAAAAGAATTCGAAGAACAGAAGACTCCCCAAGAAAGCAAGACAAGTCTCATGAAGAAGAGAACCATTCCAAGGAAGTCACTAACGCACTTCAAGATGTTGAAGATGCCCCAAGAAGGCTAAAGTTAACTAGACCTTGGACCTATTATGCAATAACAGGATTGGGCCCTCAGGGGACGCCTCGGACGAAGAAGAGAGGCATCCTGAATGTTGAAACTACTAGCAGTAAGCAGGGGTTATACCCAAAGCTAGTCACCTAGATAAACTGCGGTACCCTGCTCGCTAAGGATATTCTAGAGCATAAAGCAGAGGGCCGCGGACAAAGGCCCTTCAGCAGACCAACCAGAACAAACAACAAAACAAAAAAACCTAGACCAAATGGTAAGAATTTCCCTAAAACATGACACTTGGCTGCCAACAGGCCTAATACTAACCAACGAGGTCCAAACAAAATCCTCAGCTATTGAAGCACAGACAGTCCACGCGAGAGAGAGGATTTTGATAGGATCCCTCAAAAAAGTCGCTTCTCCCCCTTAAAGTCTCCATGAATAGACCTGCACATTGACTCTAAATGTCTGAGCATCTTTGTTACAGCATTGTGTGGATATTTCCTCGGCGTAAACTTGGTCTTGTGACTAGGAAGAAAAAAGTAATAAAGCTAAGGAAATTTTTTTGAATGTTGTCCTTCTCTCTTATCTCGAAGCACAACATTTGGCAAGGCAAGCCATTTGAACATATTTTTCAATGCCTTGAGTCCTCGATGTGGAATAAAGAGGAAGCCGGTCAATTAAGCCCTGACATACAGTGGAATTTTTTACAGTCTCAGAATTACCCAAGAATGGTTTAAAATCTTCCTAATAACTTCAAAAGGCCACCTGCCAAGTTTCGTCGTAATCCAACAAGTCTATGGCAATGTAGACAAAGGAACAATTTCAGAAAAATTAGCCTCTAACACCCTGAAACGGACCTTGTAACTAGAACTCTATTTTTGATGTGTCAAACAACTGTGGAACCACCACCATTAGATCCCACACGGTCAAAAACCCCCAAGGGTCAAGTTTTGGCTTAATCAGATGTCCCAGAACAAACTTATGGGTAAAAGACCGAAAAGGGGTGGCCGTGCGGCTTCCCTGCACCAAGTCACCATTAATGGTGACTGTTTTCACAGTCATGAGCAGCAACTTCAAATACTCGTATCTCACTCGTTTTGAGTCAGATCACACTCAAACCTTATAGAACATGTTCGTCTCGACAAGATGAGCATTTCGATATGTGGTACACCCCGTGACAATACTTGAGCAGGGAGAAAAGCTAGAGAGAAGTTGGCGATTTGCGGTAAAAGTTACAGAAAATTCAGCAGCACCACGACCCACTCGAGCGACCATATCATGGTGCTCGCACGTCGGATCGACGCAAGACCAATCCCATCGTGTGCGTAAGATGCAGAGCTATCTTTGGTCTCAACATCGACATAATGAACGGTCGGATTTTGCACACAAAGGCGTCGAAGTTGTTGAAAATTCTGACCGTCAGATTCCAGATTTTCGCCAAAACCCAAAAGTTGTGAAATCTTCATTCGGTCATGAAATTGAGTTGTGTTTGTTGCAACGCGATCTTGACAACATGCTCATTGTAATACAACGAAGAAATCAAACAAAACTATCAAGGAACGAGCACACTATCGATCCAAAGTATTCAAGATCCATGCGAATTTCAAGTCGCGTGATTGTGGCCTAAAAACATGATCCGTGGTTCGAAGTTGGTATCAAAAAGATCGTCATGTTAAGCCCAACGAGAAAGTAATCATCATTCGACAAAACGGGCGTCGGAGTAACCCCGGATCATCTATGAAAGATCACGCACGTTCTAGGGCAGCAGTAGGGACTGTTTTGAAATTTCATGAATTGTTGTGCAGAGGCAAAACTGTCATTTTGCACCCTAGTTTTACATTTTTCTTTAATTCAAATAAATTGTAATCATCATAAATTAGGCTAGATTTTGGGCATCCACCTATGTTTGGACCCAATTCTATAAAAGCATGCTAAACCTAATTGTAAACGGCTTCCCTCATTCTTCAATTTCATGAATAAGATTTGAGAAGTTTACATTGCGATTGTGGGTGCATCTTGAAGAGAGAGAGGAGAGAGAATAAAAAGTTTGGTACCCTTCGCTGAGGTAACTTTCTCTCCTCTTCTTTCTTCCATGTCGGGGCCGGGTCACTATCCAGGTCTTTTCTCCTCTTATCATAGGCAGCAAAAGCTCATCGCCGTCCATGTTTCCCTATCTCTTCTTTCTTTCATGTCATAGACGGTGGAAGCCATCGCCGTCTATGTTCTTTCTCTTCTCTTTCCCATGTCATGGATGGCATAAGTCATCGTCATCCTGTTCTTTCTCTCTCTTTCATGCCATAGATGGCAGGAGCCATCGCCGTCCATGTTCTTTCTCTCCCTCTCTCTCATGTCATGAACAGCGGAGGCCATCGCCGTCCACGTTCTTTTTGTCTTGTCTCTCTCCCATGTCATGGACGATAGAAGCCCATCACCATCGTCTCTCTCCTCTCTTCTTCTGTCATGGACGACGTAAGCCCATCGTCGTCCATGCATCTTCTCTCTCCTCTCTTCTTCATCATGGACGGCAGAAGTCCATTGCCGTCCATGTTTTCTTTCTATGTCTTTCTCTCTTCTCCCTTCTCTCTCTATCCTTCTCTCTTCCTTCTTCCTTCTTCCTTCTCTCTCTGACTTTATCTCTCTTACTTCTCCCTTCTCTCTCTATCTTCTCCTCTCTGTTTTCTTCCTTTTCTCTCTTCTTTTCCCTCTCTCTTTTCTTTCTTTCTTTGATTCTCTTCATCCCCTCCTCTTCTCTCTTCTCTCTTCCTTCTCTCTCTTCGTTTTTCTTCATCTTCTTCTCTCTCTCTCTCTTTCTTTTATTATTTCCCCTTATTCTTTCTTCTCTTCTCCTTCTCTCTTTCTCTATCTTCTTCTCTCTCTCTTTCTTTTCTTCTTTCCCCTTATTCTTTCTTATCTTCTCTTCTCCTTCTCTCTTTCTTTATCTTCCTGTCTCTCTCTCTCTCTCTTTTCTCTCTTCTTTCTTCTTCCTATCTCGTTTAACCAAGGGAGGTTAAGATTAGCACTGCTATGGTAGTCGTGTCATATAGCCGTAATGCCATTGTGCCAATCTGAGTTATCGTGCCCGTCTTACTGCCACGACAGACTAGCCATTGTGCTAGGCAAGTTGGTACTGGTTCCGTCACGTAGTAGCAATGTCGTTGTGTCGGTCTGAGTTACCATGCCCATCTTGCTACCACGCCTAGTCGATCACTTACTAATCTAGCCATTGTGTCAATTTAGCCGCTTGGTCAAACTCTTCCCTCCCCTTTCCTCTATTCCATATTTTCCTTTTCTTCTTCTCACCCCAATTTCTATCCTCTTATTCTCCCTTTCTTCTTTTGGATGTGCACGCCCGTGTACATTTGCCCAAAGACAAGGTGGGGTCCCATGGCCCACTTGTCTTGTAAAATTAACCATGTGTGTGTGACTGTAAAAACAGGAGAGTACAGGCTAAGAGATGTGATTTCGAACTAGTTGAAGGACTCGTGGTTTTTCTTCGTGATCTAAGAGGGCGCCCACACGAGCCAACCCAAGCAAGTCCCGAGCCCACCTTAAATTCCTCTCTCATCGATTGGTATACCTACCCTTGTTTTCTAACAAGGTTCCCGAGAGAGTAATCTCAAGTCTTGGGTTCCCCTCAAACCCAAGACACGTGTCGCCAGGTCATCCTGACCCGGAGGGCGAGATCGAGGCACCTAACCAAACACATTTGGTGTCGCCCAGACAAAACACTTTTGGGGGGGACACACCTGATGCTGCCCAACCAAAATATAATAATAAAAAAAAATAAAAAAATTTATGGGCAACAAACTTGGTGTCACCTAGCAAAACACAATAAATAAAAATAAAGAAAAATTTCTCTGGGCAACACCAACACACTTAACAATTAAAAAAAAAATCAATGGAAGACACACCTAGTGTTGCCCAGCCAAAAACAAAAAAAATTTCAATGAGCGACACACCTTGGTCACGAAGCCAAAAACAAAAATTAAATGGGCGACACACGTAGTGTCACCCAGCCAAAACACACAAAAAAAAAAAAAGTTTTTTTATTTTTTTTAAAAGACAATTTCTATGGGCGACAAGCCTAGTGTCACCAAACCTGTGAGGGCGACACCATGCGTGTCGCCCAAATTTCTTTTTGCGAAAATTCCCCTGGTCAAGTCTCAAGACATTTCATGATCAAAACTATGTTTTTCATAAAACTTTCTTGTTGAAATCAATTGTTTTCAAAGGGTTTTGAAATGAAATTTTTCAAATGGATTTTCAGATGCTCCTCAATGGCACAAGCCTAAAATGCCAACCAATTTTTCGACAAAAAAAATACAAAATCAAATAAAAAAGAAAACACTCATTGCTGGCATGAGCCTAAACTATTGACCAAATTTCAAAAAATCAAAAAGAAAATGTTGCTCGGTGGCTTGAGCCTAAACTGCCAACCAAAGTCCAATTCAGAAAATGTCAAACTCTTGCGACATAAAAGAGCCAAGACAGGAAAAATGTCAAATTCGTGTGATGTAAAAGAGCTGAGACTGGTACCGTCTAGTTCTGTATGACGTAAAAGGTCAGGTGTATCCAGTTCAACATGAAACTCGTGCGACGTAAAAGAGTCGAGACAGGTAACGTCAAGTCCCATATGACATAAAAGGTCGGGTTTATGTCTAGCCCCGTATGACGTAAATGGGTCGAGTGTATTCCATCTAGCCCCGTTTGACGTAAAAGGGTCGAGTGTATGGTCCATCACTGCATGATGTTAAACTACTTAGAGGACTCTATGGTTGCAAGAGTTAAAACTGCTAACCAACCTTGTTTTTCGAAATATCTTTCTCTTTTAAAAAATTTCACTATATGTCATGTGTTTTCAAAAACTTTAATTTCTTAGTTAAAATCGTGACCTGTCCAAGCTCTAGGTTCTATTTTAAAATTCCTCCATTGTCTTCAAAAATTTCTAAAAAATACTTTTAAAAACAAATGAGGTTGAACACCCTTAGATGATGATTATCTCGTTGCCGCGATTACCGCAATGCTACCTCATCTCTCTCTTCAAAATCGGCCAGACAAGTCTCTTCCTATAGAAAGCCTTTTCCTACAAAAAACCTTAGGAAACCCTAAGGAAATCAAAGAAGATGTCAGGCTTAAAAAGAATTCCAACTGTGAAACCCTTGAAGTTAAGTGGCATGGCCAGAAAATCCAACTCGAGCTTCAAGCTTGAGTAACTCATCGACATCTCACGCCAAAAACTCTAGGAGGAAAATGCCCTAAGGTGAGCTCGGTGAGCGCAATGACTTACAGGGATTAGTTGGTGTGCCCTCTGACCACGTGAAGTCAGGAAAAAATTTAAAATATTTGCATTATCTTTGACGTTCACCTACCCCTCGAAGGACAGGGAACGCCAAAGAGTGTCTACTTCTTTGCCACTCACCTGTCCCTCGAAGGACAGGGAGTGCAAAAGAAAGACAACTGTAGACACCCCATTTTAAATTTGGAAAACTTTGTGGTTTCCGAACCCTTAAGGCCACATTATTCTAATAAACCCAAATTTGTAGCCCACACAGCCTACCATGTGACTCAGAACCATTCTGCCCACCCAAAACCCTGTAGATACCTTGTTTTGAGCTACAATCATACAGACGCCCTGTTTTAGTAAAAACATCATTAGAAATAATAGAAAATTCAATTTTGACCCAAATTATCTCTAGGAGCTTCACAAGAGCCCACACTACACACATAATTCAAGAAATGTCGGTTTTGGTTAGATTTGATCAGAGCGACATTGACAGTGCCTCCCAGCTCAGACTGGGCGACACCATTGGTGTCGCCCAACCCAATTTGACCCAGAACTGTCAATATTTGATAGGACAACTCACTGGTTAGTCCTATGCAGAAAGATGTCATTTTGAGCAGTCCTGACCTGGGCAACACTGCCAGTGTCGCCCATCCCAAACTGCCCGAAAATGGCAGTTTCCACACAAGAATGATCCCCTGCCATTCTGGGCCAATTTTCCCACATTTTGGCCAAGTTTGGCTAGGCGACACTATCAGTGTCACCCAGACCTAGGACCCCAAAAAGGCAATTCAAGCTTAGGAATTGGCTGATGATGGAAAGATTCCCTTTGGGTTGATTTCCAATCTATAAAAGTGAAAATTCGTGGCTATTTGTGGGGACTAGAGACTGCTTCTAGAGAGGAAAAACTTGGTGAGCTTATGAAACCCTAATCTGAAAGCCCTAACCTAATCCTAAGAAACCTTAACCTAAACCTAGGGAACCCTAGTTCTAAACCATCCTTAGGAGACAACAACCCTTTTTCAAATATAGATCTTTTGGTCAACTTCTGAATCAAAGAGGCAAAGAGGATGCCGGTTCTGATTCGGGTGAGCCCTCGAAGGCTCGGGAGTCTTGGGCCATCCAGCTCAGTTTGGTATCATTCTCTTACCCTTTCTTTCTTCTTCTTCTTACTATCTTGATTTTATTTTGATTAATGTTCTTCTTTAAACTCGTGCTTTAATGTTGTGGATCATGCTGGCTCTACCACATATCTGAAAGTGGATCTGCTCGTTTCTGGGCAGATCTAGCCTCAGATCTTAAATCAATTTGTCTCACTTCTCTACCACTTTATTTTACCAGTTTAAGGTATCAAAATTCGAGAGATCTTCGTTAGAAGATCTGTTCGATTTTCATCGTAAATAAGACTATAGGCAGTTGAATAAAGTAACTTTGAAGAACAAGTATCCCCTGCCTAGGATTGATGACTTTTTTGACCAGCTTCAAGGGGCCCAAGTGTTCTCTAAGATTGATCTTCGATATGGTTATTATCAACTGCTGGTCAAGGAGGGGGATGTTCCTAAGACTACATTTAGAACCCAATATGGCTACTATGAGTTTTAATAATGCTGTTCAGATTAACTAATGCTCCAGCTATTTTCATGGATCTGATGAATAGAATTTTCAAACCCTTTTCGAATGATTTTGTTGCTGCATTTATTGCTGATATTTTAGTATATTCGAAGAGCTTAAAAGGGCATGAGAAGCACTTGAGAGTGGTCCTTCAGACTTTAAAGTCTAAAAAGTTATATGCCAAGTTGAACAAGAGTGAGTTTTGGCATCCTAAAGTGGCCTTCCTTGGGCACGTAATTTCTAAGGATGGGGTCGCGATTGACCCTTCTAAGATTGAAGCCATACTCAAGTGGGGAAGACTAATAAATGTGTCAGAGGTCATAGTTTTCTGGGGTTAGCAGGTTATTATGGACGTTTTGCAGAAGGATTTTCAAAAACAGTGCTCCCTCTGACTCGTCTAACCCAAAAAAATGTGAAATTTGTATGGTCAGATGATTGTGAACAAAATTTCAAGAGCTAAAGAAGAGACTGACTACAGCTCCGATACTGATCTTACCAAAAGGAAATGAGAACTTCACAATCTACACCGATGCCTCTCATAAAGGGCTCGAATGTGTGCTTATGCAGCGAGGGAAGGTCATTGTATATGCCTCAAGACAGTTAAAGTCGTATGAACAAAATTGCCCAACCCATGATTTGGAGCTTACGGCTATAGTATTCGCCTTGAAAATCTAGAGACCCTACTTCTATGGATCTCAATTTAAGGTGTTTACGGATCATAAGAGCCTCAAGTACCTATTTTCCTAAACGGAGTTGAACATGAGGTAAAGGAGATGGATGGACCTATTGAATGATTATGATTGTACCATCAATTACCACCCGGGCAAGACTAATGTGGTAGCAGATGCTTTGAGTAGAAAGCCTGTAATATCAGGGGCACATCTAATGGTTCAAGAGATGAAGTTGTCAGAGGATGTAGAGTGATGGCACTCAACTCTGCCCCTTAGCGTGGGGTAAGTATGACAGCTCATATAAGGACAGAGCCTCAACTTTTTCAACAGATCCGACTGGCACAAAAGAAGGATCCCCTGCTCATGAAAATTTTGGAAGAGATAAAGCTGAGAAGGAAAGGCGATTTCTCTATGAGGTGATGACTTGTTGAGGGTCAAAAATCGGGTCTGTATCCCCAACGATGAGGATGTGAAGAGAGCCACCTTGGAAGAAGCTCACCGCTCTCGTTATACTGGGCATCTTAAGAGTACTAAGATGTATCAGGATTTGAAGAAAACTTTATGGTGGAATGACATGAAAAGGGAAGTAGCATTATTTATTCCTAAGTACTTGACATGCCAGCAAGTGAAAGTCGAGCATCAGAAACCCACTGGTTTGTTGCAGCCCTTGCCTATGCCGGAATGGAAATGGGAGCGCGTTGTTATGGATATTGTCTCCGGTTTACCAAGAATGAGTTCTGGGCATGATAGTATTTGAGTCATTCTGCATTGGCTGACCAGAGCTACCCACTTCCTGTCGATCCACACGACCCACACCTTGGACAAACTGGCTCAGTTATACATCAAGGAAATAGTGAGGTTGCATGGAATACCATTCAGCATTGTGTCCGACAAGGATACTAGATTTACCTCTCAATTTTGGGAGAGTCTGCATTCAGCCTTGAGAATGAGACTTACTTTTGGCACTGCCTAATCAGAGAGAACCATTCAGATCTTGAAAGATATGTTAAGGGCTTGTGTCTTTGATTTTAAGGGAAGCTGGGATGATCATTTACCCCTGATAGAATTTGCCTATAACAACAGCTTCAAACCAGTATTCAGATGGCACCTTTTGAGGCCCTGTATGGAAGGAGGTGTAGGTCACCTATTTGTTGGGATGAGATTGGTGAAAGAAGGCTTTTAGGGCAAGAAATTTTCTAGATTATCTCTGAAAATATTTCTTTGATTCGAGTAAGGCTCAAGACCGCTCAAATTCGGCAAAAGAGTTACGCTGATAACCGAAGAAGAGACCTCGAGTCTGAGGTGGGTGATCGGGTTTTCTTGAAGGTATCGTCAACTAAGGGCATTATGAGATTCGGTAAGAAAGGGAAGTTGAGCCCACGTTATAGTGGACCTTTTGAAATTGTGGAGAGAGTTAGAGGCATGGCATATCGGCTTGCCCCACCGACTGAGCTGGCAAATATCCACTGTGTCTTTCATGTGTCCCTGTTAAGGAAGTAACAACTAGACCCGTCCCACCTTCTGAAGTATGAACTGATTCTGATCAGAGAAGACCTGACCTTCATCGAGAACCAGTTGAAATATTAGAAAAAAGGATGCAAGTATTGCGCAATAAGGAGATCCCTCTGATCCATGTTTTATGGCAATACCAGTTACCAGAAGAGTCGACTTGAGAAAGGGAAGATGAGATCCAGGATAAGTACCGCCATTTGTTTGATTAGCATGAGGCACGATTTTGGGGACAAAATCCTTTTAAGGGGGGGATGATGTACAGATCTGGACTTTTTTGACATGTGAGTGATATCAACGTGTGTGTAAGGGATGTCGTCATATGTGCAAGGGATGTTGTTGTGCATGTAAGCTGTCATGCATGCAAGTGATACCACCGTGTGTGCAAGGAAAGCCGTCGTACGTGCGAGTGATACCACCATGTGTGCAAGGGAAGCCGGCACGCATGTAAGTTGTCGTGCATGCAAGTGATACAGCTGTGTGTGTAAGGGATGTCGTCGTGCGTGTGTAAGCCAACGTGCGTGCAAGTGATACCACCATGTGTGCAAGTGATACCGCCATGTGTGCAAGGGATGCTGCTGTGCGTGTCACCACCATGCGTGTCACCACCGTGCACATTACCGGTGTGTGCATCACCGTCGTGCCCGTCACTGTCGTGCGCGACACTGCCATGCGCGACACTGCTATGCGCGACACTGACGTGCACGAAGTTACCGTGAGCACCGCTGTCAAGGAGAAAGTCGCCATGCACGACACTGATGCTCGTGATTTTATCGAAGCACGACACCGTCATGAGTGTTACTGCTGAGCGTGATGACAGGGGAACTCTTATGCTTTGCTCTTACATGTCTGCCACTTGTTGGCCACAGGAAGCCACCTAGACGTCAGTGTAAGCTACTTGTGTGTCACTTGCATACCACCTTCATGCTGCCCCCCATCTCTTTGCTATAAATACTGGCCTTCACACCCCTCCAAGAGCTTTTTCCTTCTCTCACCCACATCCTTCCTTTCTAACACTTGGAACCTTAAACTTGGAAGCTTGGCCTTTGAGAAGAACTTGTGTGGGGAAACTTGGAGTCTTTTGGGGCATGTAAGTTGGTTTAGGTACCATGTCTTCATTTTTTTTTTGTTAATGCATGTTTTCTTAGTCTATCAAATTCTGAGGTTTAAGCATGATTTTGGATAAAACTTTGAATATGAATATGGCTTGAATGCTCTTGCAATCTTGTTGGATGTGCCTGTTTTTCCAAACTTGTGACTTCAATTTGAGTAATTGTTTGAGCACTGAAATTATTTCTATTGATTATGAAATTTTGTGGGGAAGTACGCCTTGGAGTATATTTTAAGAGAGAAAAGGTGTCATGTCAATAACTAGTTTGATTGGAAAGTTTTGAGCCATTTTCTAGGACATGCCAAAATTATGAAATGAAATTCCAAAAACTTTGCATGCTTTTGTGCAAGATTGTTCACTGATCAAATCATGTTAGAATGAGCTCAAACCACTTTTTAATGAAATTTGAGTGAATCTAATTTAAATATAGTTTTGGAATCAAAACAAAATTTTCTATTATTTGGAAATTATACCCCTTTTTCTATGAAGATCTCACTGTTGTGAATGCAGGAACTTTTCCAGAACTATTACATGTCTTATGTAAGATTGTTCACTGACCAACGCATATCAGAATGAGCTTAAACCACTTCTAAATGAAATATGTATGAATCTATTTTAAAAATGATCTGAAAGCATGATCGAATTTTCTGTAATTCGAAAGTTATGTTCGTTTTTCTATAAGGATACTACACTAAATTTCTTACAGAATTTTCCAAAACTATCACATGTTTTGTGTAGCATTGTTTACTAACCAAAATGCCTCAGAATGAGACTAAACCACTTCTAAAAGACAGATGAGTGAGTCTATTTTAAAATAAAGATCAAAGTCCCCATGGAGTGGAAACTATACTCGTTTTTCTAGAAGACTATTGCACTGAAATTTTTGCTCTGTTATGAAATATTAGATGTGTATGGTTGTAATAAGACATGCTTATGCAATATTGAATTCTTATGAAATGTTGAATGCTTATGAAATATTGAATGAGCATGGTTGTAATAAGACATGCTTATGAAACAGTGAATGCTTATGAAATAGTGAATGCTTATGACATAGTGAATGCTTATGAAATATCGTATGAGTATGGTTATAATAAGACATGCTTATGAAATAGTGAATGCTTATGAAATATTGAATGTACATGGTTGTAATAAGACATGCCTATGAAATAGTGAGCGAGCATGGTTGTAATAAGATGAACCACAAATGTGATGTGAAGTCCTATGCAATGGGTCATCCATTGATAGCGTGATATGGTATGACAAGAACGTGATATGAGACACGACACAACGGGTCATTTGTTGGTAGTGTAATGTGATATGATATGATAAGAAAGTTGTGCTGACAGTTGAGATCTTCCCTAACTCTCCATGATAGGACGGGAGTTAGGATGTGAATGTGAATAATTGGGAGGGTCGCACTCCCCAAATCTATATGGATATTATGCATTGGGTCATCCATTGGTAGTGTAATGCTCTCTCCATAAGGGCATAAAGAGAGGGTCGTGTCTTGCAAGGTCTCTGCCTATCAAAAGTCCCAAAGCACATTGGGGACTGTGCATGTGTGTGAAGATATTACGAAATGGGTTATCCATTTGTCATTGTCTTCCTTCTTAAGGAATGGTAGAAGTCTTAAGCAATGGGATTGGCTTGGCCTGTTAAATAGGGCTTCTACTTCGGCAATAGACGACTTTAGGATTGCATGTAGTTAATATATGTTTGCCTGAATTTATTGATCTGATAAATTGTTAGCTCATGTGATGTCAGATATCTGATTTGCGATTCGCCCCCCCCCCCCCCCCTTCCCCCCCACCCATGAGAGAAATTTCTCATGACATGTTGAACTGTGATGCATGATTCTCTATTGTAGATCCTGTATGAATTCTGGGGGCGGCTATTGAATAACTGTGTATAGGCAGGAATGCATGGCGTTTTGTCCTACTTACTAGGCTTCATAACTCATTCCTTTGACTTTCTTGAATGTAGAGTGATAGCTCGTGGGTCGAGGCTGGACGGTTGGATGATCGCAACTGGCAATTGAAGACCTGCACTTGACGAGAAAGCTTCATTTGATTGTAGGTGCTAGATGACAGTTAGCCATATAGCGGTTTTGTTGTGAAGCTATGTATTTTGTTGTTGGGCCTTTAGTGCCTTGGACATATTTGTAATAACCTTGGAGCTCTTATGTAGATATTGGTCTTAATTTGTTCAGTTTTTGTTATGGTTGTGTTTGGATATTTTGTTTTCTTTCGTGGTTTGCTTTGATTCCTTCTTTTCAAAAGCGTTGAGCACACTCCTACTTGAGTGGCATTCATTATCTCTGGTCGCGGTCCCGCATCTTGTTACCTGAGGGGGGCAGGGACTGGGGCTGTGACAAGCTTGCTTACCCCTGATGAGCTCGCCCCCAAAGATGGCCCCGTTACTAAGGACAAATTCCTCATACTCCTCCCCTAGCAAGGGAAGGCCACCTATAAAATACAAATCAAGCAAGGTGTTTCCTACATCACCCTCTTGCAAAAAAAATTTTTAAAAAAAACTCATACTTAGTAAATCCACACAACTCAGGGGTTGTGAATATATATATATATATATATAATGTCACCACATCATTAAAATATAATGAAACCACACTTAGAGAAATCCATATTTGTGGTAGTTGTATGACCCAAAATTTTGTATACACAATTTCTCCATCTCAATAATCAATCTAAAATAATTATAATTTAATTTGCATTGTATATAAATGAGTCTCCTCGAACAATGAAACTAGAACATCCATTTGGTGAATTTCAAGATCTAGGCATTTATGAATTTAAAATCAATTTTTTTTTTTAACGTTCTCTGTGCGTGTGTGTGTGTGTGTGTGTGTGTGTGTGTGTTTGTGTACGTCATCTTTCATTCTCTAAAACAATTCAGTAACCCAGTAATCGAGTAACCAAGTCTTAGTCTCTCTCGTTGTACACAACACATCAAAGTCTAAAAGGACTTAATAACTCTCTTTCTACATACCATGCTAGCATGCTTATCGTTCCCTATCTCGAAAACCACTCTCCATAATCACGCCCATCTCTCTCTCTCCAAAACCAATGTCGCCTTCCTTCCCTGCCGTCTCTCTCTCTAAAATTATGTCTCACTCACTTTCACATACATATCTTTCTCTCATATTAATAAGTGTATCTTTCTAAAAGCTCACTCAATTTTTCATCTTTATCTCTATTCTTCACATAAGATTCTCCCTTTACTAACAACTTTAGAAAGAGTTGCCAATCATGAAAATAAATAAATAAGCAAATTCCACTTAAGAGTTTTCAAAAATTAGAGAATTATAAATAAATTTATATAATCAATTATGATTTATTCATATTCAACATTTGTTTACATTTATTGCACATTTCTTTATCTAATCATCTCTCTATTGTAAAAGAAAATTATCTCCCACGATCTATCTTCTCTCTACATCTATCTAAAATACAATATTTATCAGAGTATTTATCATTATAATATATAAGCTTACACATGAGTGAATTAGTAAAAAAATAGCATTAGTTTATTAAGATTTGATGTTATTATTTTGTGTCACATTACTGGGTACTTCTTTTTTTTACGCATACATTTTTCCTTTTGTTGATGACTCTTTATCTTAATCTCCCACACATATTTAGGGATCTTTTCTTTATTGAATCATCTCCCTATTCTCAAGGAGAATTATCACCTACAATCTATTTTATCTCTCTATCTATCTTCAATATAGCAAGAGAGTACATATCTCTCATAGTTTTTATTTAAATAATTCTCTTACGATCTGTCTTCTCTATGTATCTTTCTTCAATATAGCAAGAGACTATATATCTCAAAGTTTTTATGTAAATAATAATAGAAATATGCTATACTCTAAAGTTCCTCTATTTATAGGGTTCCTGCCTTACACTCTCTCTAATTACAAGGTCCCTTCTTATTCTTAATCGTGACTTAATAATGTATAACTGTGACTTAACTATGACTTAATAATGTGGTATAAACATAGATATTTCTTTTGTAAAATCTCTTAAAGTACATAGATTTTCTTTCCCGTATCCTAAAATATCTCTAAAAAACATAAGATTTTCTCTTTTGAATAATAGAAAGATGCTCAACATCATATGTTCTAAACTTCTCTACTTGAGAGTCGCATGGCCTACATCCTCTTTAAAGATGGGGTCCGCCTTTATTTCTTATGACATGTATCCACCCTTTAACTTGATAATTTAATATATATAAAATAACTTGACATTAATTTGACACCCACAATATTGGAAAAGTCATTCATATTTTAAAAAGAATCAAATATTTAAAAGCCAAAAATAAAAGACTTTAAATTCCATGTTCCCCCATAAAAGTTTGTTCTGGCACAAGAGTGATTTTGCATCATACTTATGATCAAAAGTTTGTACTTGTACAAGAATCATTTTGCATCATATTTATGGTCATGAAAGTATTCATGGTGCAACATATACATGCAAAACGTAGCTCTAGAACTTCATAAAGTGTGTGATTGTTTTAAGGAGGCTCTATTTCTTCTTTACACATATCGAAGAAGCAAAACCTTAGCTACCTGAAACAAAGAAACTCTTTGATAATTGAGAACGAAATATTCACATCTTCAACAAGGGAAGGATGGGCCATTAAGACAATATGAAAGTGAAGTATGAAGATGAAATAGAGGGAGTAGCACAAGGTTGGGAAAGGAGATAATGTAGACAAGAGAAAGCCGAAAGGAAATAGAAGACAAAGGCAAAAGGTTTATAGAGATGGAAATCTACTACTGTCTTGAATCTCTAACAAGTTTTTAAGGATGAGCAAAAACCTTCTTATATCTGATTTATGGAAACTAGGGTTTTGCTCTATCAGCCAAATAGATAAAGAAATCTTTATATCGCTTGAGATTCAAGCTATGGCCCCTTTAATCATCACTATAGTAAAAAATGATTAAAGCTTTGACTCCCCTTGAATTATACATGTATAATTATATTATAAAAGGTCATAGTGATATGCTAAAATCACAAGCAGATAAAAGGGAAGAATGCCACGGAAGAGATAAACATGAGAGAGAAAAAATAGCTATACCAAGGAAGAGAGAAACAACCACGCTAGAACACACGTGTTGTGCAGGCTAGAACGATAATGCGTGATATATTTACCTCATGATCATGTTCAAGCACTAAAATAATAATATCAAGATTTTCTATGTTAGGCAAGGAAAGATATAGACGATAAATAAAATAGTAATATCAATATTTTCTATATTAAGTAAAGAAAGATAGGAAAAAAGCCTGGGCTTAATTGGTTAGCACTTGACTATTTGCAATTGCATGAGAGAACATTTTCACGTGAACAAAACATGTCAACAAGTGTCTCCTTAGATCCTTATCAAATTCAAACATCCTTATGAAATTGCCCTTATCTTTTAAGATATTGCTGTCCTTTTGAAATTCATGTCCCCAAAACCAATCCTAATAATATACTTTCCCTTTTTTTCCAAAACCCTCCCTTTGTATCCTTATAAAATTCATTTTTCCTAAACTCTACCCAAATAGAGGTCCTAATCTTTTTAGAAGCCTTAATCTTTTTAAAGTCCTAATCCAATTAGGTTTCCCATCCCCAAACTGTTAAAATTATCTTTCTCACATCCTTTTCCTAAACTCTACCCAAATAGAGGTCCCAATATTTTTAGAAGTCCTAATCTTTTTAAAGTCCTAATCTTTTCAGGATTCCCTTTCCCAACTAGTTAAAATTATCTTTCTCTCATCCCTGTTTCAGCGCTTCTACTTATTTCTCTTCCTCACATCCTTGTTTCAATGTTTCTACTTATTTCTTTTCCTCTATTTGTAGAGCTGAATACCTATTTCTCTTCCTCACATACTTGTTTCAACGCTTCTACTTATTTCTCTTCCTCATATCCTTATACTTTTATTTGTTGAATTCTTCTACCTATTTCTCTTCTTCACGTCCTTGTTTCAACGCTTCTACTTATTTCTCTTCTTCACATCCTTCTACTTATTTATCTTCCTCTATTTCTACTTGTTGAATTTAACGGTTTTACTTATTTGGTAAAAGATGGAACCCATTCGTGCTACCACTACCCTACGAATTAACCTTTTCCCTTACCTACAACCCTATATAAATCAAGATCACCCTTGAAATAAAAACTAAATTATGATTGTTCCATATGACCATAAATGTGATATGGGCACCTTGCTTATCATGGGTGTTATGATTATGATGTGATCATGGTACAACCAAATACAATGGTTATTATGTAGAAAGTATATTATTGCTCTTTTCCTTGATAAAATTGGTATATTTTTAGATATTTTACACACTTCGATGGTCAATTTATTTATCCATTCATTATTCATATTTTTCCATGTACGATCGGCTACTATAACAACTCCTTATGCGTGAGCTCCTGTGTTTCATAACAACATTTTTTTCCTTTCTTTCTTTTGTAAATATAATGATGTTATAATCAATAAATGCTTTTCCTTCAAATAAAAATCGGGCTATGAGGTTTGTTTACGCTGCCCACCCTATATTATAGAAGCAAGGAACACCTCTGAATTTTGATGCAAGATGTAATTTTGGCGTCTAAAATTTTACAGTATCCTAAAAATCTATCTTCATCCCTAATTATAACATTTTGAAATTTCAAAAAATAGTGTAGTTTGAGTAGATCTATAAACACTTGAAAATATTGAAAATAGATTGTCCAAATAACTTATAACAAGATATAATATTTTTGGAACTAAGAATCCCTTTTTTTTGTGTCTTTCCTTCATAGCCAAACATCTCGAGGTTGAGATGATCAAGTTGAGGATTTTCTAACATTGAAATACTTCTCTTTTAGTGGATTTATGAATTGCACCTTGCACAATATAAAGTTGATACCTCACTGTCTTTTCCCTCAAAAATAAAGTTCTAAAAAGAAAGAAGAAGAAAATCATATGGTTAGGTAATCATCCTAAAAAATATCAAAATCATCTGAAAAATCATTTCTAAGTTGGCCATTAGTATTTTTTTTTAAGATGTTTAGCATTCTTTTTAATTCTATTGGGGGGTTTTTTGTGGAAGGTAGGTTGGGCACCAATTTGCCTCACCATTAGTTACTTGGCCTTGCTCGAGTGGACTAAGCTGAGTCATGGGACATTGGTTTGAGTTAATTATAGTTCTATAGTGGAGTCCAAATAAATAGGGTATACTTAATTTTGAGGAATTTATCAATTTTATTTATAAAAAAGTTTACAACTACGAGATTTAAAATAATGATTCAATGCTTGCCTCTAATATTGATTTTATTATTTAAAAAGGAGTTTTAGGAGTCTTAGTTAAGGAAAATAAAATATACTCCCAAACAATATATATAGGGGGAAAGGTTGCTATACTTCCCCTACAGCATAGAAGATCTATGCTTCCCCTATCATCCAGCTGTCCAATTTTGATCAAGAGAGCCACTCACCGTTTGATATGAGATCCAACATCTCAAAATATTTAATTTTTATTTTTTTTATACAAATTTTATGAATATAAAATTATGTATGTGCCATGTTCTTATTGAAGCGTACCTATAAAAAATATTAAAAATAATTGTTTAATAAAATATAATGACCAAAATACCCCTTCAATTTTTATGGGGCATTTTGGTCATTTTATTTTATTAAAAAATTATTTTTATATTTTTCACTAGTGCGAGTTTAATAGAGGAGTGGACGTGCAAAATTTGATGTCAAAATAGTTTATATAAAAAAATTAGAAATAAAATAGTGTAGAGGTGTGACATTGTGATTGGGAAATCTTAAACCTCTATTCAGAATAGACAGTTGGATAAGGGGAAGTATATAAGTTTTATACTGTAGGGGAAGCATAGAAAGCTTACCCATATATAGGACCCTGCTAAGTTTTTAGTTACCCCAAGTACTTTCTTACTATTTCTTGTGCATCTACCCCCTTAAGTGAAAATTTAGTGGTCTTTGTTACTAAAATGCTCTCGGATCGTTAGCGTGGTGCAAAGATAGAGGGGAAAAAAAGGGAGATAAATTGAGTTGAAGTTTGTTCTCTCTAAGTGTTGAAACAGGTGAAAAGAAATGAATCAAAGTTAGTTTCAGTACTTAGAGTGTTGAACTGGTTAAAAAAAAGAAAAAAAAAAAATCAGTTTGAGACTCCAAGTGTTGAACGAGCTTCTTATAAAAATCTCAGGTAAAAAAAGAAAAGATAGAAAAAAAAAGAAAGAAAAGAAAAAAGAGATGAAGTTTGTCCACCACTTGGAGTTCCAAAACAGTTGTTCTCATTGCAGTTATGCTGCTCTCTTTATGAAGAGAAACATAGCTTTAAGAGAGTGCCCCATAGAATAAAGCAACCATTTCATAGAATTCCCCAAGACAAGAACACCATTACAATTTTCTATTTCTGGTTTTTATTTCCTCCAAATAGATTTCTGCCCAACTAAGTGGTCTTGAGATCTAGAAGAACAACGAATGTTCTACGCAATAATATTTGTTAAGGATGAAATGCTTGCAACTTGGTCAATGGAATAAATGCAGCCAACCAATTTTACATCCAATAGTGAAAATTAATTGTGACCATTTTGTACCACAATTTTACATCCAATAGTTTAAATTAATTGTGACCATTTTGTGCCAAATATAAGTGGTCTCAATGTATACTATTGTATAATACAAACCCCTCAAGTAAGAGATATTTTTAACCATATTTTAAAAACTTGGCCGAGGCAACTCGAACTAGGCCGAGTAACTTGGCCTCGGCCCATAGGCGAGGCAAATTTTTGGCAAGTAAGTTGTACACAACGTTGTTAAAGTTTAAGTACAATATTATTGAAAATTTATATCACCTTGGCTGAGTCGATTTTTTAACACTGTTTGTAATATCATAAATTAAAGGAAAACAATTTATACAAGGTCTCAACCTTAAAATGTAGAAGGTGCACCTCAAAATCCATCGGAAAAGGTTATTTTTTACAATGAAAAACTCTCGAATTGATCATTTCGCCAAGATGTATGGATATATATTCAAATATAGAAAAAATATATATTTGAAGTCCTAAAAACTTTTTCTAGATTTTCACATATTTATAGCTCTACTTGATATGAACAATTTTTGGAGTTTAAAATTTTATAATTAGAGATGAAAATATGTTTTCAGGCCATCCTAAGAATTTTTTACACCAAGCTAACATCATAAGACAACATTTGGAGGTGCACCTTACTTTGATTGTTTGAGGTTGCAACCTTATATAAACCACACCCTAAATTAAATAAAAAAGTTTGTATAAGGTGACAACCTTATACTGTTGAAGTAAGGTGCACCTCAAAAATCCTATAGAGGAAAGTATTCCGGCTTTAGAAAACCCTCCATGTGATCATCTTGATATCGAGATAAATAAACATGAAGAAAAACAAGAATTTCAAGTTTAAAACAAAGTGCATCTTGTAACAAGTTATCTGGACTGTCTATTTTCAAGATTTTCAGATGTTTCTTGATTCGTTCAATCTGTACAATTTTTTAAATTTTATAACTGAGGACGAAAAGAGATTTTCAAGCCATTATAAGGTTTTCGACACCAAAACGACATCTCTAAGTAAATTTTATAGGCGCACCTTATTTCTACAATGAGGAGGCAACCTTATACAAACCACCCTTAATTAAAAGGTGTGGTATGCATGAGGTTGCGACTCTAAATAATCAAAGTAAGGTGTGCCTCCAAACTTTGTCTTGAGATACAATTTTGGTGTAAACTTTTTAGGACGGTGTAAGAATCTATTTTATTTCTAATTATAACTGATAAAAGTATGATTCTTACTATTTTTTTTCTTTTCTTTTTTTAGACAACGAAGTGTGATTCTGACTATTACTAAACCAAACATTTTTCCTTTGGGATGGGATACGTCCACATCATGTAGATATCTAAAGCATGCACAATTACTTTTCAGCAGTTCATACATAATATAAGTCTATTCGAGGGCTAAAAATTGATTCTTTATGTTTTTTTATTTTTACTACAAGTTATTCACGTAGTTTTTGTTTTTGGGTGAGTAAGTGAGGAGAGGGCCCTACCCTTTGTATGAATTATTCACGTAGTTCATACTGAATATAGGCCGATTCGAGGGCTAAAAATTGATTCTTTTTTTTCTAACTACAAGCTATTCATGTGAAAATTTGGTTGTCCATGCATATATAAAAAAGCACACCCAATAAAGGTAAGAAAATAATTCAAGTAAAAAAGTTGGCCAAATTACTTCGGGTGTGGTTTCTATAAGGTTGCAACCTTAAACAATCCAATTAAGGCACAACTCTAAATTTTAATATAAAATGTAATTTTGGTATAAAATATTCTTAGAATTATCTGAAATCTATTTTTATATCTAATTATAAAATTTTAAATTAAAAAAAAGGTTAACATCAAATATATCTATAAACATATAAAAATCTTGAAAATTAACAGTCTAGATAATGTGTTGCAAGATGCACTATTTCTAGGACTCAAAATCTTTTTTTCTTTTTTTCTTTTTTTCATATTCATACATATCGATGTCGAGATGATCAATTAGAGGGTTTTTCAATATTAAAAGAACATTTTTTGAAGGATTTTTGATGTGCATCTTTAATTCTATATTTTAAGTTTGCAACCTTATCTAAACTTTTTCCAATTACTCCTTAATGTTTGAATATTATTCCGGTCTATTTTTTATTTTAATTCAATTCACCGTATAAAGATGCATGTATGCATATAAATAAAGTTTATAATAAAAAATAAAAAAATTTCATATGGCTGAACTTATATTGACCCATATTTAATCTAAAGTTCTAAACCATGATTGAACGTCATGTAGACACTAGACTTTCTTTCTTTCTTTTTATACATTAATTATTTACCATAAAGAACCAAGACAAGTACAAAAAGAGAAAAAGAAAAAGAAAAATACAAGAGCTTAGACGAAGTTGGTTACCACCAACTATGACGGGTGGACTCACCTTTCTCCAACAAATTAATTTCAGAATTGACCTCTCTAAACTAATGACAAAGCTCAAGGGAGATATTAGATAAAATTGTTCTAAACTCAATAAAAATCGACATCAACCTCCAAAGGACTTTACTACCCTCCTTACTCCAAGCAATAACATTGATAGAATCACTTTCAATGATCTTATGACCTTCCAATAATCCCCTAGCTTCTGCCTCATCAACCGTGGTAAGAAACCACTATGGCTTTTTATGATACCCTCGAAACCAACGGAACCAAGGTTCCCAAGAGAATTTCTATCAAAATTAAGTTTGATACTTATATTACCACTCTACTTATTCTTCTTCTTTTTCATCATTTTCAGTAGATAAATAGTTTTAACTTTTAAACCATGGTTTGCGTCAACGTAAACTGGACCACAAAAGAGCAAACGTGAATGATTCTAAGTTTGTACCCATTTTGTTAACAAAGGAATAAATGGATTTATAACAAGTCTTCTAAAGTATTAACCTACAAAACAAAACGGGGACTTATGGAGGTTTACATGTGTTGGTATTAGATGAGTTTAAATTCATAGAAGAGAAAGTATACTTCTAAATTGGGAATAATGATAGACATTTTTCTTTTCAGAGAATTAGATAATGACACTTTATGAGTGAAGTATCCAAAAGATGTTAAAAAGGTAAGGTATATACAAATATTATATTATAATCATATACTATAAGACCATTTATCTTTGTTACAAGGGGGTCACAATTACTTTTAATCATTGGATGGCATGAAGTGAGTCGCGAACTTTCAAGAAATTTATTTTTTGAACTTTAAGTTTAGCCTATAACACGCTTACAACCACCTGATTTGTAATCTAACGAATAAGAGTGAATTGTATTAGTATGTAATTTGTAATATACAATTATACAAAATCATCATTTTTATATAATGACAATTGTGCAATAATTATATTAGTATATAATTTATTGGATTTTACATCCAATAGCTAAAAATCATTGTGCTCTTTGTACAAAAAATAAAAGGTATATAGTTCATGGATAGTAGATTTGAACTTGATCTACATATTTTTGCTTCATACATTTTTTATAATACATATTCCATATGTGGCATATTTCTTTCCTAAAATCTCTTGCGTTCATTTTTTATTTGTTTTGATAATACGTATTCCATACATGATATATTTCTTTCCTAAAATCTCTTGAAGTACATACATTATCTTTTTTCTATCCTAAAATCTCTCTAAGAAAGATAGGATTTGCTATTTTTAATAATGGAAAGATACCTATCATATGTTCTAAAATTCTCTAGTTGAAGTTTACATGCCCTACATCCTATCTAGAGATAAGATCTCCCTTTTATTTTTTAAAACATATGTCTGCCCTTTAACTTAACACTATAGCATAGATATAGATAATTTGACACCCCATAAAAATGGCAAAATCATTCGTATTTTAAAAGCAATCAAATATTTGAAAGGCAAAATAAAAGACTTTTAATTCCATGTTCCCCCATAAAAGTTTGAACTAGTACAAGAGTAATTTTGCATCATATATATGGTCAAAAGTTGTACTCGCACAAGAATAATTTTGCATCTTATTTATGGTCAGAGAGTATTCATGGTGCAACATGTACATGCAAAAATGTGGCTCAAGCTGAGAATGGGGTTGGGGTCGTGGTGGTAGCACCACCCGTGCCCTAGCTAACGTCTAGGCTTCCATTCTCACCTAACGCTTTCAAAAACTACTAACGATTTCAAAATTGGGTAAGGGCTTGTCATCCCCAATAAATTAACTAGAAAAAACGTGGCTCAAGCTCAACATGCAAGAACTTCCTAAAGTATGTGATTATTTTAAAGAGGCTCTATTTGTTCTTTACCTATACTGAAGAAGCAAAAACTGTAACTAAAAAAAAAAGAAAAAAAAAAAAATGAAATGAAATAGGCATAAAACAACTTCAACCACATTTGGAACCATACCAGTTTAAGCAAAGTTTGTACCTAAAAAACTTTGTACCAGTTTAAGCAAAGTTTGTACCCAAAGAAAGTAAAATCTGTACCTAAAAATGAATAGTATGAATTGAGCTTAAGCTTGAGTGGTTGGTAGGTTACCTCATCTCAAGTTCAATTCCCTTAAAAAAAATAACAAAAGAGTATGAAACCTTGTTATTATCTACTATTACGATAACATCCAATCAACTTCCATGTTCGCACATTAGTCACTTCACCTTCGATTTCCCTCCCAACAAAATCCCATACTTTCTGAATCGGCTTTGATCTCTCAATTCTTGACATACCGAATAACTATGATATCGTCCTTCTGTAGAAATCTTCCATGGAATATGATCGCGATAATCTTGGAACTTCCAAAATGTCCAATGAATCAAGGCTTAGGGTTTTAGGGATTTCAGGGTTCTTGAGTGGATGTTGACTCTCAGTTTTCCTCGAATTCAATAAATCTGCCTCTTCCAAATCCATACTAGAAAGAGAATGGCTATGGGGTTCATTAAGTGAACCCACCTCTTCTATAAGTGTATCAAGAAGAGATTCATGCTCATCACATATATTTTTTGATAATTCTCCCTCTTCATACTCATCACATAATTCCTTTGACAATGTTCCCTCTTAAAAAAGTATAGAGAATTCTCCCTCTTCCAAATCCATGTAAGAAAGAGAATGGCTATGGGGTTTATTACTTGAACTTGCCTTTTTTATAAGTGTATCAGAAAGAGATTCATACTCATCACATAATTCCTTTGAAAATTCTCCCTCTTCATGCTCATCACATAATTCCTTTGACAAATCTCCCTTTTTAAAAAGCATAGACAATTCTCCCTCTTCCAAATCCATATAAGAAAGCGAATGGTTATGGGGTTCATTATATGAACCTGCCTCTTCTATAAGTGTATCAGGAAGAGATTCATACTCATCACATAATTCCTTTAACAATTCTCCCTCTTCATGCTCATCACATAATTCCTTTGACAATTCTCCCTCTTCCAAATCCATATAAGAGAGAGAATGGCTATGGGGTTTATTACATGAACCTGCCTCTTCTATAAGTGTATCCGGAAGAGATTCATGCTCATTACATAATTCCTTTGACAATTCTCCCCCTTCCAAAGACATAGACAATTCTCCCTCTTCCAAATCCATATCAGAGATATCAAAAACCATAGAAACCTTAGATGAAGAAGGAGATTTGTCAAAGGAAATCCGGCTATTAGAAAGAGAATTGTGTTCCTCAGATAACATGGGCTCCTGTGATAAATCTTTATCTCCCATATCCTGTGATAAATCTGCACCTCCCATATTCTTATTTGTATCACGAAAATATTTTTGCTCCCCAGGTACTATCAGTGGTTCCCTAATGAAATCCAACAAGTTGGTTTCTCCCATATCCATGATGTTGTTATTCAGCGATTTATGCTCCTCTGATGAGGAAGGCTCCTTCGATAAATTATGCTCTTCCCAGCCAGAATTAGAATGAGATGATTTTGGCTCCTTAGGTACTATCAGTGGCTCCCTAATGAAATCCAACAAGTTTGTTTCTCCCATACCCACAATGTTGTTATTTAGAGATTTATGCTCCTCTGATAAGGCAAGCTCCTTTGATAAAATTATGCTCTTCCGAGCCCGAATTAGAATGAGATTTTGGGTTATCATTGGCCTCGTCTTCAAGGTTAGGCATTCTCAATTCTAAATCATTAGTAGAATGATTTTGAAATTCATCTCTCACTTTGAGGTACAAGGCTTTGACTCTTTTTTAAAGAGAGAGAGAAATCTAAGAAATTTTTGATTGAGAGTTCGACTTCTTCTGCAACTTCTTTGAATGAAAGTTCGGCTTCTGTATTCTTTAGCAATAGAAGAGTATAATTCTAGGATAAAAAACATTGATAACTAAAATAAAGCTGAATATGTGAAGACGTAGAGAAAACTGGTAGAGGTAAAGAAATATGGGGAGAAAAATGAGGGAGAAATGTGGGATTGAAGGGAGAGATTTAAAAAGAGGAGAAATATGAGATCAAAACTCAAAGGAAAGAAGAAATAATGAATCATGCCCGACTCTTTCGAGAAGAAGGAGACCAAAGCCTGCTGAGCCATGGCGAAGAGCTCTTGATGCCATTACAGATACCCTGAAGGACGAGCATAAAAAGGAATTAAAAGAAAGGCTTATTGGGAGCAAAATCCAGAAATCCAAGAAAAAAGGAAAGTTTCAAAAACAATTTGGTATGCCATATTAACTACGATCACGATGCGGTGAGTGTTTGTTCTCGCGCATATTCTGAACCTTTGCAGCCTATGTTTGTTGGTACTTTAAGGGTCACCAAACATAGAGATGATTACCAGTCTGTATGAAAGTGTTATGTTGGAATGCCAGGGGCCGCAATAGTGCTCAACGCAAGAGATATATTCTTTATTTTTGCAGAAAGGAAATGCCAGATCTATTGCTTCTTTAGGAAACTAAATTGGAGGCCCCGACTCTTCGTACTACTAGACTGGTTTGGGGAAATAGCTCCCTGGAATTTTTGGGAGTAGATGCTTCTGGTTCTTCTGGTGGTATTTGGGTCCTTTGAGACCCTTTGATTTTGATTGCTTCACAAAACTTTCTTTCCATTGTTTTTCAAGGGACTTCAGATAATTTTTCTTGGTATTTTTCTGTGGGATATAGACCTAATAGAGCCGCTAACATATTTGCTTTTTTTTGAGGAACTAGCAAATATTCAGTCAAATTTTTTGGTTTGTGGTGACTTTAATATTATTAGATGACCACGTTAATCTACATCTTTTCCTTCTATGTCTTCTTGTATATTATTTGAACGCTTTATACAACACCATGAATTCTTTGATCTTCCTTTTAGTGGGGCTAACTATACCTAGTCCAATCATAATTTACACGATCTTATTTTGACAAGGTTAGACAAGTTTATTATCTCTTCTGAGTTTGTTACTTGTTTCCCAAAAATAAGTGTGAAAGCTGTACCAAAAATTCTTTTGATCATGTCCATCTTCTCCTTAACTCTGACGGTTTCTTATCTAGACCATCCCGGTTTAGATTTGAATTGGCGTGGCTATCAGAGAGATATTTACTTAGCCTGATTGAAGATTTCTTGAAAAATACTACCATTGATGGTTGGAAAGGTTTCCAAATTTCAAAGAAGCTCCAATTATTGAAACAAATGATTATTATACGGAAGAGAAATATTTGGGGAGATTTACAATCTAAAATTGGGCAGCAAAGTCTCATATAAATGAGTCAGTTTATGGGAGGGACTCTAACACATGATCAATTCAGAGACATAAGCTTATGGGTACATATAAACAGTCGCTTAATTTGGAGGAAATTCATTGGAGACAAAGATCTCGTGTGAAATGGTTTAAGGAGGGAGATAAAAACATGAGATCATTCAATGTTATTGCTAATGCAAGGAAAGTTGATAACTCAATTCAAAGCCTCCATATTAAAGGAATAGACTGTGACAACATGTCAAAGGTTGAAAGGGCCCTAGTTAATCATTTAAAGAATTCTTATGAGGTCGATAGTGGGATTCAACTATCCATTCAAGATCTACTTTTTACTAAGTTGCCATTAGAACAAGCTCAGTGGTTGGAGAGAAAATTTGAAGAGCAAGAAATTAGAGATGCAATCTTTGGCCTAGGCAGAGATAAGGCTTCTAGCCTAGATGAATACCCAATGGCTTTTTTTCAATCTTTTTGGGATATTTTGAAAGATGATATTGTTCAATTTATTGGAGAGGTAAAATTAATGTTGCTATGAATTCCACTTTTATTGCTTTAGTTCCAAAGAAAAATATCATTGCAGAGATTAAGGATATTCGGTCTATTAGCCTTATTGGTAGTCTATATAAAATCATAGCAAATATTTTAGCCAATAAACTGTTCCAGGTGATTTACATGGTTATTAAAGGACCACAATCAACATTCTTGAAGGATAGACAAATTATGGATAATATTTTGGTTGCACAAGAATGTATCCACTCAAGAATCAAGGATGACAAATCGGGCCTTATATGTTAGCTAAATTTTGAGAAGGCATATGATAAGGTTGATTGGGGGTACTACAAAGTATCATGGCTAAAATGGGTTTTTGTTCAAGATGGAGATTGCGAATTGATGGTTGCCTATTTTCTACCCATTTGGTAATAATGGTCTTATAGTATCACATTTACAGTATGCTGATGATGCCATTATATTCAGCGATCCCACAGTTAAGGAAATCACCTACCTATGGATTTTCTTGAAAAGTGTGGAACTCTCAATTGGACTTAAAATCAATTTGAGTAAAACCAAGCTCATTGGTATTGGTTTTCCGCAAATGGTAGTATCAAGAATGGCACATTTATTAGGTTGTGGGGTTAAGTCATAATCTTGTACTTATTTGGGAATTTCCTTAGTGGATTTGAGGCCTTCAAGATCAATTTGGCATTCGATGGTGGAGAGATTTGACAAGAAACTGGACACTTGGAAACCTAAAACTCTTTCTATGGGGGGAGATACGTTGATTTAATCCACTTTGTCCAATATCCCAGTATATTTTATGTCCTTATTTAAGATGTCAAAAGAAATTGAAAACAACTAGAGAGAATTATGAGAAATTTCTTGTGGGGAGATAATATAAGAAGGACAAGATTTCATCTGGTGAGTTGGGAAAAAGTTTATAGATCAAAACAAAGGGGAGGATTGGGTGTTAGGAGACTGAAACATATAAACTCGACACTTTTAATAAAATGATGGTGGAGGGTCTATACACAACCTGAGTCTTTCTGGGTTCTTGCTCTGAGAGCTAAATATAGAATGGATTTGAACTTTGGCCTTATTAAAAGTCCAAGAAATAAGACAAGTCTGTCCCATGTTTGGAGAGGTATTGACTATGAGATATCTGCGTATCTACGGCAATTTCAAAAAATAGTGGGGAATGGAGAATCCACTCTTTCTTGGTTTGATAAATGGATTGGAGATGACCCGTTGAGACACCTTTTCCTTGAGGTTTTCTTAAAAGCGTTAAACCCACTATCATCTGTCAAGGAGGCTAATGAGGGTGTTTATATTAATATTGTTTAGTCAATTCCTTCTAGGTACAGGAGAGGTACAAACAGATTCATTGAGGAGTATCAAACATTGTTGGAATTATTGAATGACACATATTTGATTCCAAATATGGATGATAGCTTTATTTGGGATCGTACCCATTCGGGAGATCCTTCGGTTAAGTCAACCTACAATCTATTATTTTCTAATCGTTGAGAGAGTTGGATGCTGGTTTATTCAAGATTAAGAAATTGCATGTGCCTCTTAAAGTACAGTTATTCTTATGGATCTTATGCCAAGATAAATTAGCAACTATTGACAACTTGAGAAAGATGAGGTTTATTATCACCAATGCATGTATCTTATGCAAAGACAGTGATGAAACTTCACAATATCTTTTCCTCTCATGCCTTTTTGTTATATATCTTTAGCATTAGGCTCGACAGTGCCTCAACCTATCATTACCTTTGCCCCATAATATCAGAGCTCTTCATGACCAATATATCACACCCAATATCTCAAAGACGAAAACTATTCTTTAAAGATCTATTTGGGTTAGCCTTCTTTGGAGTGTGTGGGAAAAATGAAATAGAAGAGTCTTTGATAGTATAAATACAAATCTATCTATATTAAAATCGAATATTTTGGCAGTTTGCAGCTGATTTGTTCCTTGCTCATAAGGATATAGACTTTACTCCTACAAGTCTTATCATTAGCAATCCCTTGACAGTGACAACTCTGGGCATTACCACCAACACTCGTAGTGATATTATTTGGATACCACCACCAGTGAATTATTTCAAATTTAAGTCTTATCATTAGCAATCTCTTGGCAGTGACAACTCTTGGCGTTACCACCAATACTCGTAGTGATGTTGTTTGGATACCACCACCAGTGAATTCTTTCAAATTTAATTTTGATGGAAGTTCACTTGACAATCCAAGGCCAGCTGGCTATGGTGGTCTCATTAGAAATAATGTGGGTCACATTATATTTTCTTACTCGGGTCTTTGTGGTCTCACAAGGACAAATGAGGTGGAAGCACGTGGTTTATTAAAAGGTAGAAATTGCTATGCACTTTAGAGGGGGGTAGGATTATTGAAGGAGACTCGGTAAATGTCATTGCCTGGAGTAAGAGAAATGCCCATATTCCTTAAAGATTAAGGATTATTTTTCATCAAATTTGGGATATTTTGTCAACCTCTACGACAACGGTCCAACAATGTTATAGAGAGGCGAATGAAGATGTCGATGTTCTCACCAAAGGAGGAGTCCATACTCCCTATATGTTGGTTACTTCATTTCTATAATCTTGTGTATTTGCTCGAATATGTTGTATTTTATATTTAAATTAATGATAAGTCGTACATTCTAAAAAAAAAAAAACGCTTGTGAATTTGTTTTGCTAAGTAGGCTTTGGCAAAGAGAGAGAAATCTACCGCATCTTTGAATAAGAGTTCGACTACTTCAAGTAAAAGCTCGAATGCTTCATCAATAGGAGGGAAAATTTTAAGATAATACAATTGATAGCTAAACTCTAGCTGAATATGACAAGAGCAGATAAAACTTCAAGAAGGAAAGAACAACATGGAGAACAATGGGGTAGAATCGTGGGAAAAGAAGAGGGGAATAAAAGGGGAGGTAAAAATGAGATGGAAAATCAAAGGGAAGGAGAAACAGGCAGAAAAAGAGAGAAGAAGGAGACCAGAGCTTGATTTTGTTGCTCAGACAACCGGAAGAGAGAGAAAGTACGACCTGAAGAAAGAGAAAGCCTGATGTACCTTGTATTTTAGTTGAGGAGAGTTTGCGAGTGCTTTGCTCATTCAATTACTTGGGATAGGTTTCTGTCACATTGTTTCATGCCAGATAGAGAAGGAGAACAATACTCCCGAGAGTGTCGACGTAGAAAAACGGTAGAGGAGCATAGATCATGGAGAAGATGAGAAGAAGGAGAAATCCAATGATGGATATTAAGAGAGAGGTAGAAGTGAAGAAGGGGAGGAGAGAGATATTGAATGATGAAGACCGAGATAACATGAAAGGGGCCAAAAGGAAATGATCCATGTTAAAGATTTTGAGAAGATCCATGGTTAAAGATTTTGAAAAGGTTCAGATAAGTATTTATAGGTTGAGAAGCTCCATATTCTCTAAATTGAGAATGTCTAGAGAAGTATTTATAGTTACATGTTCTCTTGAGAATAAAGCTTATTTAGAGAATGTCTAGAAAAATATTTGTAGTTTCATGTTCTCTTGATAATAAAGCTTTGTGTCCTAATTCAACCTTTACTTTAGGGAACAAGACTTCACTCTTTCTGGTTAGAAAGACTGAGGGAAAGAGAGGAGAAGAGGAGGCCTACTAATACCCGGTGAGTGAAAGAAAACAATCATATATGACAATGCATGATATATTTACATCGTGATTATGATCAAGAGCTAGATAGTAATATCAAGGTTTTCTTACGTAAAATAAGATATAATACGCTAAACCTGCACTTGTCAAAAATCTATGGTAAGTAATGGAAGACATAATACGCAGAGGTAAAAAAACGGATAAAAGTGCAGGCAATTGTCCCCTTATATATCCTTCAGAAATTCCGTATTTCCATTTTAGAAAGGTGAGGCGGGGGACTCATACTAACCTTGTCCTGTGTACAATGATTCATGAATAAATCAATCCCATATGCAAGGTGGGGGCAGGGAGCCAAGGGACCGCAGGGGGTGATGGGGTCTTTGAGTTTCTGCATGTGCCCTCCATCGTCTCCTCACTCTAAGCCTCATCTCACTGATCTTTCATGGCCACCGCTAATGCAAGCCGAACAACGTCTTCTGAATTGGACTGAGAAAATCCTTTTGCACGCTGTTGCAGGCGTTCTATCCTTTGGCTTCTCCTCCAATTCAGTGGCAGTTGCAGTGGAAGCAGCAGCAGGATTACCTTCTCACTCTGCCACTGCTCCGGATTGCCGTGAATCAGAAGAAGGTGGAGATGAAGAGAGAGAATTTCCCCCGGAGCTTGTTCCGAACCGAAGGATTGGGGAGGAAGCTTGGCAAATCGTAAATGATAGCTTCTTTGATGCTCATCTCCACAGCTGGTCTACCAAAAAATGGCTGGTAATATTTTGTTTCCTTCTTAAACATGCCCCCTCTCTCTTTATATGTGAGTTGATTTTGGCTGTTATTTTCTTGAAAATTTTGAGAAAAATGAGTTTTGTTTATTCCTCTCTCCCTCGCTTTAGGTTGTTACGTGCTAGAGAATTATGTGGGAAGTGGGTTTTCCTTGTTTCCCGTTTTCTGTTCCCCATCGGTGTTAATTTTATGATTAGTGTGACACATCTACATGGTCTTTAATTTCATTTTCTCTTTCTCTTGGAGAAATGGTTTTGTTAGTTTGGGATGAATAGGAGTAATGGCTAGAAAAGTTACTTGAAAGTTACTCATAAGCTTCCAATTGTATTTCAGTGACCCATATATTGGGGGGTGATTGTCAGTAAGGTTTTGGTTTGTTGAACAAAGAAAAGGTTTTAAATTTAAAGATATGAGTTTTAAAGAGAATGTGTCATACTTTACTACTGTTTATGGAAATGATTATATGAATGAGGAGTACAAGTCATGCTTGCAGTAGCTCATACACACGTGAAATCAATAAATTTAGGGCAACAATTAACAGCATGCTTCTTTTGTTCGATCGTCCATACACAAGGCAACATACTTTTAACGTTCGAACTCATCCATCATGGGCACCAAATAATGTTTGGTTCATGAAGCCTCATAAATCCATTGGTGGTGCATTAGACCACGTGTAAGGGAATTATATCTCATCATTTTTCACCATCACCAGATGTACGACATACATACAAGGTTGTTGATTGAAATGCATAATGCTGTTTTTCGGTCGGTGGGGGGACTTCTTTAGGAATGGAGGTTTGATCTTCATGGGGTATCACCTCTTCAAAATCTATCTTGGACATTAAAGAACATACATTTATTGATAATTTACTGCAATGTGACAATTTTCAGGATGACGAAATGTTTTGGAGAACACTTAAAAAATAAACTGCTCCTGCTACCATGCCATGTTCACCTTGTTATCTATGCGTTTATAAACTCTCTCGGAGGGGGAGTCCACAGAGACCTCTACACTACCGACGAAACTGATATTTGATAGGTTGGCTCTTTGGAATTCGAATAATGATAACTGTACTTGGGAAAGTTCCAGGTTATTGGTTGTTGAGTCCTATTTTGTCATGTTTAGTCGCTCTACATGTGACATATAACATTTACATCTATCTTCGTTTGGTTTGCCGTCCTTCATTGCTAATACTTTTTTGTTCTCTTTCAAATTTCGTTTTGTGTTTGAAGATTCCTATCTAACCAAGGTCTGCTGTACCTCCTTTTAGTTGACATGGTTTATACCAATGTATTCTTGTTCTTTTTCTTGCTTTCGAGCCCCATTAAGTTTAAAGTTTCCTTGTGGAAGTGGATAATTGAGCATGCTGAACAGGGATCCGATTCTCAAACTACTTTACTTTTCCTTATAGTTGCTTTATTTCACAAAAATCAAGGAGAGATTCTTTCTGGCTCCATTGACACAAGATCTCAAGCTCATGATATTATTAGAAGGATGTTAGCTAGCTTGGCTGACCCATATACTCGGTTTCTAACGCCATCGGAGGTATTATCCCTTAATGGATCTTTTATGCTTGTGGCTTTTCTGCTTTACTTTGTGAAATTATATGGTTTTTAGAGCTTTTTGCTACTGCAATCTCATTATTATCTGTCGAATAACTTCTCTTGAAAGCATTTTTGAATTAAAAATGTCGTCAATGGCGCTCTTATATTGTCTACTAAAATCTCGGTGCGAAATTTTAATGAATCTGTCATGAACTTTGCGTACAAGATTGTTTCTTCTAACACATGAGAAATTCCAACTCGAGTTAAAAGCGTAAAACTCTAGCTAGCTTATCTTGTCTTCTTTAATCAGTCAATACTTCTTCCTTCTTGCTTATGTAGTTCATGCCTGAGACGTAAAAAAATTGAATGAAACTCTTAAACAAAAACACTGAATTTATCCACTAATAGATGCTATTTCTATCTCTCAATTGAGTAACAACTAGTTGAAATGTACAGTCTTTCTAAAGTGGTGGCATAGAACTTGAACTGTAAGACTTGATGATTATGTTTGCATGGCAATAGGCCTTTGCCAATAGAAGTAGAAGAAGCTGAAGAAAACGGATGCTAAGGCCATTGTTAATAGAATAAGAAAGAGCAAGAGAGTAAGAGATTTCAAGGAAGAAGAAAGAAGGGCAAGGAACAGTAATTTTGTTTTGGAGAGCAAGAGAGAGAAGGGCAGTTAGTGTTTTGGACTAGAAGGAAAACAATAGTTAGGAATTTTTTTTTTTTTGAAGAGCAACAAATAGGTTGTGAATACTAGTGTTATAGATTTTAAACAAGATCTAGGTTTATATTGGATTAAGGGAAAATCATGAATTTTGTGGCTGAAACATGGGCTCAAAAGAATAGTAACATGAAAGATAGCTTGAACAATAGAATGAATAGTAGCTTGAACAGTTGGTACCCCCAATATGGGGGGAAATATGAGAGAGAAAGGTTAGGATTTAGGAAAGAAGGATGAGTATGATGAAAGAGGGTGAAGATGAAGAAAGAAATATTAGGGTTTAGAATAGAAAGAGATGATGAATCTTTAAGAAAAAGAAAATATGGGTTCCCTTGATTACAGTTGATCACATTGAGAGCATATTCAAACCTTGTTCTATTAACATGAAAAACGTAGAGAAGAGGAGACAAAAGGGGCGCACACCATTCTACCATGAAAACACACACCATGGCAGAACCCTTATTCTTGTATTATAACATATGTTACATCTTGAGTAAAGACAGGTTTTCCCTTGTATATTACAGCCAATGACTTTACAATATTAAACGATTTAACATACACACAAATTACAGAACTGCCCTATTCGACGCAGAAGGTGGTTGTCGAGGCTCTATCCATTGTCCTCATAGACCTCCCTTCCCATGCAGAAGTTCTACTCTACCTTCTAGCCAAAACCACAGGGATATCTCTAATGTCGACTAAGTGATGACCCCAAACCCTATTTGATTCGCCGATGGGTGACATGCCCATCCTCGTGAACATAGTTTCATGACTTTGAGTATTTTATTCTCGGGGCCCCAGGCGGTCTAGTCCCACTGAGTCGCCTCAAACACGGGCCCCTTTATGGGTCCCATGCTCCCACTAGAGCCATAGAATGAGTACGAGTCCAACAGTGTTGAGGGCTTGAACCGCCATATACATCCAACAGAGACCATGGGTGAGTTGCTGTCTGTTTGGCAGGATTAGAACCTGGAGTTGAGTTTATTTGGAGGGCTTTAGATTAAGGTTTTTTGAGGTAGGGTGGATGGCGGATTTCGCTATGATAAAAAGCAAAGGAAGATGGACCAGCTTGATCTTTAGGTTTATGTAGGAAAATTAAGTAATTGTAGTTAGAGGGGTGGTAGGTGACAGAATATCTATGAAGGACTCTGCGAGTGAGTTCTGAAGGCCAACATTGTTGGCACAAGACTGGAGTTAAATGTTGGTATAACATCAGGGCAGGGTGTTGGGCTCTATCTCCCCTAAGGGGGGAGAGGGGGAGAAGGTTCTACTAGTCGAACCTAAGTTTGGAAGGATCTGTTATTAAAGGGAGAAGAAGCTTCCAGCGGCGAGGTCCCCATTACTGGCGAGAGAGCAATTGAGAGAGGGTTTTCAGAAAAATTTCATTTTGCACCATTAGTTTGAATTGAAAAGCGTTATTTATGTCCATTTTATGCAAATCTAAATGTCTTGTAGCTACAACTGATAAAACAACTCGAATTGTAGTTTGGTGATCAGAGTAAATATTTCATCATAATCCGAAGTATACTCCTTTGTGTATCCTTTAGCTGCAAGCTGAGCTTTCTACATGCTACCAGCTAGTAAGGTCAATCTTAAAGAACAAAGATCCATTTACACCCAGTAAGATTATTTCTGGGAGAAGAGAGGGATTCTGTCATGAGTATCATTTTGTTCTAAAGCCTAAAGTTCCTCAGCCATGACATGCTTCCAACAACCTTGTTTCAAGGCCTCTTTGTGGTTACTAGTTGTGCAAGAATAGAAGATGATGAAGTAAATGAAGTAACAAGAGCAAAATGACAGAGCACTATAAACTGAAAATCATAACAAATGAGAGGAACATAAATATTATCAGACTTGAGAGAAGAAACCCAGGTGGAGTAGAAATGGCTTTATGATTGTATTGCATAGTAGCCTTAATGGTTAACTCTTAGGAAGGTGTCAGTGGACACTACATCACATGTAACATTAAGATGGACAACTGTGTCGGGTTTTGGCCTTCAAAGGCCTAGAGAGCTTGTAAAGATGATAATTTATAGTGGAATATGGACTTCAATAAGATTTTGTGTGTTGACTGACCAAGGGTTGGGCAGTTATGTCCAAAACCCTTACCCCTGGGCATGTGGCACTATCGAGAAGGGTGGGTCATCCCTTGTGGAGATCGAAGAGATGCCCATGGATGATATTTGTAGGTCAGGAGAATTGTGTCGTCACTTGTGTGCGGTTGTAGGCCTATGAGAGCAAGGGCCAAAGCCTCAACAACCTTCCGCTCGACATGTACAGATGACAACCGTATTATTGAGAAGCAGCCCTATAGAAGGACATGTGTATATGTGCATAGAGAGAGCCCTCTTTGCACTGTGGTGATAAGTATTAGACTTGCTTTTAAAGGGAATCCAGGATCATGGTCCCACTGTTTATTGTCCAACTGTAACAAACGAATCATGAGCCCCAAGATTGAGATTATGGGTCATGGGTTTTTGTTGGGTTGGATAAGAAAATAGTAGTGGATCATAGTTCTTACTTCTTGGGTCAAATAGAGTGCCCTTATTGTCGCTAATTTTGACTCATTGGTATCAATCCACTTCTAAACTATTTTATTTTGGTTTTAGAAATGTTTTTATGATTTCTACAATTTTTTTTAGAAATTTAAATTTTTTTGCTACAGTCAAATTCATTAAAAGGGCTTGTTCAAAATTTTCAGAACTTGAGAAGGTACATGTGAAGACCAAGGATCCATCCACCACATGTGTGTACCACCAATATGTGGGGCCCACATGATCCCCTAGGTGGTGCGCCCCTATTTTTTATTTTAAATGTGCCACTTTTAGTTGAAGTTAGTTAGATAGGGAATCTTCTATTTTTAAACTAGATTTAATTCCTATTCAAAAGGGAGTTTTGTGTTGTTTTTTTAAAAAAGATTATCTTTAACTACCTATAGATTTTGGAAGATCTAGATAATGACAAAAGTGGTTATAATTCAAATTTAAATAGAAGTTGGACTTGGGTCAAATTATATAGGGATAAAGTTTCTATTTTTCATCCAAAATTATGATGGTTGATTTGTGGGATATGACTTAGATTTGATCTCTCTCACCCCACAGACTTCCTAAATATCCTAATGGTCAAGCTGGAAATTTAGATAATGCATACCTAGATTAGAATCTTATTCAAAATGGGAAATAGATTTTATTCTATTTAAATCTATTTGAACCATATCTCAAAAAAAATGATAAGATTTCTCTCTCATGCCCTAGGATTTCTCTCTCTCTCTAATGCCATACTTCTCTCCCTCTCGTGCATAAAAATTCTCTCTCCCTTTCCTACACGCCCCATATTTCTCTCTCTCTCTCTCTTTCAATTTTAATCATGTCTCTCTCTCCCCTTTGTCTCATAGAGAGTCACGCCACCCATAAAAAGAAAAAAAGAGGTGGCACTTTCAAACGCGAACTAGGTTTGCTGTATTTGAAGAAAGAAGGGAGAAATCCTAATTAAGTTTGTAGAAATCATAGAGTCTTATAGGATTTGTGGAAATCCTAGTTAAGTTTTTGAGCTCTCTAAAACCCTAGATTGACAGGTATAGCCTGAAAAGCTTCCCATCTCAGAATTTCCAGCAACACCCAAATGACTAAAAGTGTGCCATCGATCAGAGAATCGGGTGTGGGGTGGATCAAGACCTGTGAGGGTAACTCTAGGCACCTTCTAGTAAGTCTTCTCAGTAGATTTAATTATTTTTCAGTAATATTTGGTAGTTTTCTATAAATTTTCAGTAACATATATTATACTCAAAACAATAGTGGAAGATTGTTTATTGCCCCAGGATGGTTTCTATTTGCTTTGACAATGAAAGTAAAGATCCTAAGTTGTATCTAAGCTATTAATTTTGATTTACAGCAGTATATAGTAGCCTATGTAAGTGGAGTTTAAGTATATTGAATAAAAAAAAGAAGAAATTTTTTGAATTTAATACCTTGAATTCCACATAGCCACACTTTTCAAACTAGAGGGCTGTGTTATATCCAGTATAGATTATGAGGAGGTTTGGGAGAAGAACCAAAAAGGTTTTGGAGGCTCAAGAAACTAAGGTAAATAAGTGAATGGTTGAGGTTTAGAGACCTTTTGAAATCTTAAAGTAAGGAACTCTTCAAAGAAACATGCCTTAAAATGTATAATATATCAAATTTGGATCATGGCAGTGATAACCTTTTTGAGCAGCACCATATCCCAGAAACACTTCTATATACACACTCATTGATAGTTATAGGTTTACACACACCTTTAAGTGAATTAAGCTAGTTGCGTGAAAGGATGGTCTAATATCAGGCCTAACAAAGTGTGAACATCTAGGAGGGTCCCAACTATCTGTATACACCATTCCATTGGATATAGCTCACATAGGGTCTTGCATGGCCTAGGAGGCCTTGCATGGAGATTGGTGATATTGATGAATGCCAGAAAGGTACGCTCATTCATTTAGTAGCCACTCTCATTGATTTTTTAAAGCACATTAAGAATTTAAGAAAGGGAAAAGTTTGTATAAGGTTGCAACCTTAAAATGTAGAATTACAGATGCACCTCAAAAATCTATCGGAAAGATTGTTTTAATGTTGAAAAACCCTCTATTTGATCATCTCGACATTGAGATGTATGAATATAAAAAAAAAGTTTTTGAGTCTCAAAAATAGTGCATCTTGCACCACATTATCTAGGCCGTCCATTTTCAAGATTTTCATATGTTTATAGATCTCCTTGATTTTAACTATTTTTGGAGTTTAAAATTTTCTAATTAGATGTGAAAATAGATTTTAAGATAATCTTAAGAATTTTTTACAACAAAATTACATGTTATGATAAATTTTGGAGGTGCGCCTTAATTGGATTGTTTAAGGTTGCAACCTTATAGAAACCACACCCTTTAAGAAAATCACAAATGATGAAGAAAGTGAAAGAAATATCTTAAGCAAGTTTCGATGTTATTCAAACAAGTCCCACTGTATCATGGTTTCCTTTTGGTGAAATGGATTTGTTATGCCACAGGATGGGGGTCTGACAATATGCCTTCAAAACTGGTTTTAAAGGGTTTCTTAAGTCCAAGATTTCCACTACTTACTGCACCATTACCAAACTACCCTTCTATGTACATTAGTTTCCCATTGGGTCTGATCTTCCCTGGGGAAATTTCATTCTGAGTAGCTGGGCCTTTCTTCATGTTACATCCTGAGCTTGAATCATGATGCTTGACTTGCATATGCCCTTTTGTGTGCTCAGGTGTCTTTTACTATTTGATGAGAGTTTCCATTCTTATTTTTAGATCTTCTAGTTCCCATATGATCTAGTCAATGCTAATTCCAATGTGTCTACTGACTCTACTCCACTGACATCTAAATAGTTATTTCTATGACCAAATATTGATACTAATGAGTAGTTTTGAATTTTTCTTTCATTATCTATCTTATAGTCCAGTTGTTTCTAAATTTTTCTTTATTACAGTTCTCAAAGATGGCTAGGTATGATATTACTGGAGTTGGAATGAATCTTAGAAAAGTTCCTAATGACGATGGTTCCGCCAAATTAAAGATCTTAGGCATTGTTCTAGGTGGGCCTGCTCATTCTGCGGGTGTGAGACAGGTAATGAAAATCTTGTTTGCTTCATTTTATGCTTAGGCTTACATTTGACATGGAGTAACTTGGTAATGACATGGAGTAAGTTGGTAGTGACATGGAGTAACTTGGTTAATGATAACCAAAATTGATTCTCTCCATAGATCTCCCTTTCATTTAATTTTTGTTATGTACACCTTTTGACTCCCCATTTTATGACTGTCTTATGATATAGTTGAACTCCTCTATTGATGGTCTTTGTTTTTTGATGAATGAAGTTAGACATGATAAGCCTTGTTGTTTTTTTGGGTAAGTATGATAAGACTTGTCTATTATTATTAATGTGTTACTTACCATAATTATTGTTAGTGTGTTACTAAACAGATCCAAATTTTATTATCTGAATTTCCTTAACGTAATTGAAAGTATTAGCAATTGGTTCAGAAGATTCTTCTTCCTTGGTTTTTGATGTGCAGGCATCATTTGTTGCGGCTTATTTGAATGTGAAATTTAAGTTTTAAAGTTGAAACAATGTCCTTTATTGCTTCTAGTTTGTAACTCAGAGGCTTTGTGAACTAAGTCTAAATCTCCTTAATTTAAATAGAAACAAGTTGGGAATGTGTAAATGCAGGCACAACCCCACAAAGTTTCCTGATCCATCAAAGAATAAAAAAGTAAAAGTTAAAAACAAAAAGCTAGGAAGTTTCGTAAAGGGTGTTGAAGGATGAGTTGTACAAGGTTAATGGTGGTCTCATGTAGTTCGAGTGTTTGGTATTGTGTTGTATTCATACTTTTGGGGTTCTATGGGTTTATTGGATATTTGAGATGGAACTTGAGAGGACTTATGGAGGCAGGTTTGAAAGTGATGGGCCGGGGGGAGAGTGTTGTAGGTTTGTGGTTGCTGATGAGAGGAGTTCATTTATGATGCATTGTTGGATGATGTGTCCTTCCCCTCTCTGTGGGGGCGAGAGTGTTGTAGGTTTGTGGTGGTTGGTGGAGAGGAGTTCATATTTATGATGCCTTGTTGGATGATGTGTCCTTCCCCTCTGTCTTTCTGTGAATCCATAGAGCTGAATAGTTGATGTGGAATCCTTATTAGATTGGAGGTGAAGCAAAATTTTCATAGTGATTAGGATGTTAAAACTATTCAATTGCTCAGCAACACTTGACACTTGAAGGTGATCAATATTGGGTGTTTGTAACATTTAAATGCCTATACACTTGGGCATTTAAAGGTTACAAAAACCCAACATTGATCACCTTCAAGTGTCATGTGCTGCAAGGCAATTGAACAATTTTAACATCCTAATATTGGGTTCTGAGAATGATAATGAAAAGCTTGTCCGATCCTAATTAGTTTGGAAAAGACTTTGACAATGATGATGAAATACCTATACACTTGATCTTTGATTAAAGCTCTGTTGTGTTTCCACCATGTATGTGTCCTCATGCTTTATGATTATGGATTGCCCTCAGTTTGAAAGACTGTGCTTAACTTCGGTACCTAGAGTGTAGAATGAGTAGGGAGCTAGACTCTATATGGGGTGTAGTGAGCTCCTTCATTCTCACCTTGGCGTGCGATTAGGTCTTCGCTAAATGAGTGTGCTTGCAACCTAAGCTGGTTGTGTTGGTTTCTTAATGCGCATTGCCAGAGAGGCCATGCTTGACCTGTTGAGGTCGGCTGCAGCCAGGGTTGATTATGTTTAGTTGGCCAGGGGAAGAAAGAGGCTCATGTGATGTAGGATGTTTGGGGGCTTTTGAGGACAAGTGCTTGAAAACCTTGGCAATGGAATCCTACATATCTACATGCTTGTAGTTTCCTCAGATCTTTGTAATCCCGGAGTTTTGTTGGAGTTCTCTGTGACGATTGTCATGCATGTGCATGAGAGAGACTCCCCTACAAGGAGGAAACCTTTGAACTCTTATATCAGTATTTGTGCTCTGTGCATTAGACCCTAACTTGTGTTTGTGGAGAGTGGAATCTATGGCTTGTGGACTGCATCACTTCTATGCCTTGGTGAGCTTTGATAGGTCAATCATGAGCACCTTGCGTGGGAGACATGTTGGTCATTAGTCTGTTGGGTTGGTTTGGGGTCTACATGTGGATATAAGGTGGTCATGGAATGCCTTGTAGAGAGATCCTGTTTCAATGGCTACTCTTCTAGTTGCTTTTAAGAGGTTTTCCAAAGGTTCTTTGAGGATTTTTTTTTATTTTCTTTATTTAACTACCAAACTATCGCATTATGAGTTTTGTGTTTAAAAATTATCAAAATTGTTTACTAGATAACAATGGAGGAGCTATGTGGATCACGTGGGGCCAAACTTGGACACGATTTTGTCTAAGTGAGGCTACACACTTTGACCCACTGGTCATAGGGACCACGTGGCTGGTCAAAGAATCAAAGGACATGGAGTCCACTAAGACTCCTAGGTGGTGCATGAACATCATGGGGGGTTCTTATTGCAAATAAAATTCAGGACGATCTAGGTGGTTAATAGGAAAAATTTTGGCAATCTAAAGTGGTTGGAGAATCTACAAGTGGTTATGAATAGAATCTTAGAGGGAATCCCAAATCTAATTGGAATTTGCAAAGGAATCCAAATGGAACCGGAAGTTTCGTAGTAAGGATCTATTGGTCTCCATATATAACTGGAATAGTATTGAAATCAGAAATCCTCCTAGAGCACTATACCCCTTGATTCATGTTGGCTAAGCAAGGGATGGATGGTTGGGACCAGCCTTCTCACTCCATAAATCTTCCAATCTAACTAGAAAAGCTGGTTCACATATTTTCCTCTCTAGCTCTCTTGAGCTCTATGAATAGGGGACCCCTTATCTATAGTAGGTGCTTTCTAGTAGCTTTTCTCTAGGACATTACATGAGGGACTAGTGGCTGGCTTTCACATGGCTTATAGGTTAAAAAGAGGGATAGGGGACCTCCTAGGTTTTAATGCATTCACAAAGGCTTATGTGCGATGGCAGTTCTAATTAATGCTACAATTTGTGATTTTTCTCCATGTAAACAATGCAGGTATTGATTACAGTAATGATTTTTATACCAGCACTGTGATCAAGTTAACGAGTTGCTACGTTCCTTAGGGTGCACTCAACCATGCTTGGCGTTCTGGGATCTTTGTCTCTTCCTAGATTTGTTATCCTTAAAAATGTTGCTTAACTGGAAGGAAAGCCATTAGACATTGCTTAGATGCACAAAGGTGTTGCACAAATAAGTAGGGCTGCCAACGAACTGGGCCTGGGCCAGCCCGGCCCTAGGCCCGGGACAGCCCGGCCCTAGGCCCGGGACAGCCAGGCCCTAGGCCCGGGAAAAGCCTGAATTGTTTCAGGCCTGGCCTGGAAATACCTGTGAAAAGGCCCTACCCGGAAAAGCTCGGCCCGGCAAGGAAATGCCCGGTAGTCCGCTGCTGAAAAAAAACTCCCTGCCATTGGGCTTCTCTCTCAACTCTTTTTTTTTTTTTGGTAGAAACCATTAAAGATCCATTAAATTTCAAGACCCAACCATGAATTTCTACAAAAAAAGGAGGAGAAAGAAGTCCACACCAAGAACAACAAGAAGCAAAACAAAAACCCAAGTCTTCTTCCCTTTCTCTTCTTCCCTTTCTCTAAACCCAAATCCCCTTCCTAAACACAGTGATACTTTTGAAAAACAAATGAACCAGAGTAGAAAACTCAACCAAAAAAATATGAAGAAAAATCAATCCCCTTCTATTCCTCAAAATAGAAGAAAACCCAAAACCTCTTTCATCCCAAAGACAAAAAAATGAGAGGTAAAATAAAGAGAGAAAGAGTTAAGAACTAAGAGAGAGAAAGAGAGAGACTGTCTTCAGAAGTGGAACTGCCTCAGTAACGCCAGATATAGAGGGGTTAGATAGAGAGAGAGTTAAGTAAACCAGGTTAGAGAGAGAGAGGATATATTTTTTAGAGGGAGTGATAAAGAATGATATTGGGAAAATGCAGAGAGATAGGATAGATTTTTCAGTGAGAGCGTTGCTAGAGAGAGAAAGGGGTTAAACTTGACTTGGGTCGCCTCCATTAGAGGCCTTCCCTGAGACTTCATGAACCACTGATTTGGTTAACATGAGGGGGCAATCTCTTCCCTCTTCCTCATCTTCCTCCATGTCCGTTGTGTTGAGGTTTATGCAGGAATATCTCTCTAGAGAGGCGAAACGAGAGAGAGAGTGAGAAGCATTTTTTTATTTGGGTGGTAAACGAGAGAGAGACACGATTGGAATGAACCGGGTATTTTTGGGTTAAAATATATTTTAGAGAGAGAAAGAGAGATTGGGAGAGATTGGATTTTCTTTGAGAAAGATTTTTAGAGAGAAAGAATGGATTTTTAGAGAGTAAGAGAGATTGGATTTTTAAATAGAGAGAATAGATTCTTATTAGAGAGAAAAAAGATAATGGGTTTTTAGAGAGAGATTGGGTTTCTAGAGAGAAGGAATGAGCTTCGAGAGAGATTGGGTTTTTAGAGATAAAACGAAAGATTGGGTGTTTAGAGAGAGAGAGATATTGGGTTTTTAGATAGAGAAATAAATATTAGGTTTTTATAGAGAATGAGTTAGAAAGAGAGAAATTGGATTTCTTAAAATAGAAAGAGGGTTTTAATTTTTTTTTAAAATATTTAGTAGCTATTATTATTATGGAAAAAGTTTATATAAGGTTACAACCTTAAAATGTAGAACTACAGGTGCAACTAAAAATTTCATCGAAAAAAGTTATTTTAATGTTGAAAAACCCTCTAATTGATCATCTCGACATTGAGATGTATGAATATGAAAAAAAATTAAGATTTTTAAGTCCCAGAAATAATGCATCTTGCAATACATTATCTAGACCATCCATTTCAAGATTTTCTTATGTTTATAGATCTACTTGATTTTAACCATTTTTGGAATTTACAATTTTATAATTCGATATGAAATTAGATTTTGAGATAATCCTAAAAAGATTTTACACCAAAATTACATGTTATGTTCAAATTTGGAGTTGCGCCTTAATTGGATTGTTTAAGGTTGCAACCTTTTAGAAACCACACCCTATTATTATTATTTTTTAGCATACTTTAAAAAAAAAAAAGCTTGAAGAGTGAAGATTAAAAAAAAAAAAACTAAATGGTCCGGGCCGGTCCTTATTGGGCCGGGATGGGCCGTATTGGGCCAACCCAAGGCATTTTTGGGTTGCCAAGCCAGTCATGCCCTTTGGACAAAATTTCTGAGCCTTTTTCGGGCCAGCCCATTAAAGGCTTGTTAGAAGCCCTGTCCACTGTGGCCTGCCCGTTAGAGGACCGAATCCCGTTGGTTGGCTCGTCAGCAGCCCGAAACCGATCCTAGCCTGGAAGCCCGAGGCCTGGCCTTGTCCATTGGAAGCCCTACAAATAAGTGTTGAATATTTGGATACTGAAGTTACAAGGACAACGATACGGGTGTCATATCTAGTACGTGTCTCGGCTGTCTAGTACTTCAGCCTAAAATTCTTGTGGGGCCCCGACACATCCGTACAACTGTGAGAAATAATTATAATATACACATAAATAGGCATGCGGTGAAAAATAGATAGGGCGTTCCTTAGAAGCGATAAGCCGCAGTGTCGCCCGGTTGTGGTAAAAAATAGGCAACGGTTCCCACGACATCCTGGACGAGCGCAGGTAAAGTAGCTAATCCAAGAGAATTGGATTCGTTTTGCCACATGGAACGTAGTAGCGCTTACAGGTAAGAGTATGGAGTTAGTGGACACAATGTGACAAAGGAGAGTAAACGTAGCTTGTCTACAGGAAACTAAATGGAAAGGAGAAAAAACTAAAGAAATAAATGGGTATAAACTATAGTATACTGAAAAGGATAATAATAGAAATGGCGTAGGCATAATAGTAGATAAAATTGAAAAAAATAAAGTAGTTAATGCTAAAAGAATAGGTGATAGGTTCTTATTAATTAAACTCATATTAGAGAAGAGATAATTAATATAATTAGTGCTTATGCACCATAAGTAGAATTAGATGATAGAATTGAGAAAATTTTGGGAGGACATAGATGGAATAGTCCAAGACATACCAAATGGAGAGAGGACGACCTTTTTAGGAGGGGACCTAAATGATCATGTTGGGAAGGATATTAGAGCATATAAAGGGGTACATGGGGGATATGGGTTTGGGGAAATAAATGAGATGAATGAGACTAGTCTAGATTTTGTTATGGCCTACGACCTAGCAATAGAAACACTTACTTTAAAAAGCGAGGTGAACATTTAATAACCTATAAAAGTGGAAGACATAAAAGCCAGATATACCTCTTCCTAATTAAGAAGGTAGATCGACCATCATGTAAAGACTGCAAGGTTATCTCAGGAGAGAGTTTGACTACCCAACATAGACTCGTGGTCATGGATGTCTGCATAAAGACATGGAGGAGAAGGGGTGAAAGTAATGGGCGTCCAAAAACTAGGTGATGGAATTTAAAAAATGAGAAAATAGACTTATTTAGATATAAATTAGTTGAAGAAGGAAAATGGAACTTTGAACATGATGTCAATATAATATGGAATGAGATGACTGAATATATCAAGAAAGTAGCAAAAGAAGTTTTAGGAGAATTTAGAGATAAAAGAAACTTCGATAGGGAAACTTGGTGGTGGAATGATGAGGTTCAGAAGGCCATTAGCGAAAAGCAACCATGTAATAAAACTTGGCAATGTAATAGAAATGACCAAAACTTAGAAGCGACAAAACTGCGCCTAGGCTGCCCAGGCCCCCCACCACCTAGGCGGCCTCCTCTGACTTATTGAACATTGAGAATAATATAAAAATCCTAAGAAAAATGTTAAACAAATAGTATGTAAAGCTAAACTCAAGGCATATGATAATCTATACATTAACCTAGGAACAAGAGAAGGTGAAAAAGATATCTTCAAATTAGCAAAAATAAGAGAGCAAAAGTGTATGGATGTAAACCATATTAAATGCATCAAGAGTGAGGATCAAAGGGTCTTGGTGAAGGATGACAAGGTCAAAGAAAGGTGGAGACTCTATTTTTAAAAATTATTAAATGACGAGCACAATAGGAACATAATAGTAGAAGAGACTGTTGGTACAAGTGACAATGGAGGTCATAAATACATTCATAGGATTAAGATGTCGGAAGTGAAAGGATCTTTGAAAAGGATGAAGATAGGTAAGGCTTTGGGACCCGGTGGTATCCCGATAGAGGTTTGGAAGTGCATGGGGGAAATTGGCTTCGACTGGCTGACGAAGCTGTCCAACAAGGTTTTGAGAACAAAAAAAATGCCCGATGAATGGAGAAAATGTATTGTGGTACCTATTTACAAGAACAAAGGAGACGTACAGAATTGTGCAAACTATCGAGGGATCAAGCTTATGAATACTATGAAGCTCTGGGAGAGAGTCATTAAGCAATGTCTAAGGTATGTATCTGAAAACCAATTTGGTTTTATGTCAGGAAGCTCAACAACTGAAGTTATTTTCTTACTTAGGCAACTGATTGAGAGGTTTAGGGTGAAGGGAAAAGATCTCCAATTGGCCTTTATTGATCTAAAGAAAGGTTATGGTAGAGTACCTCGATATTTGATTTGGTGGGTGTTGGAAAAGAAATATGTATCTAAACACTACATCGATTTGGTAAGAAATATGTACGATGGAGCGTTAACTAGTGTACGAACAACTACTGGAGAGACGAGTGAGTTTTCAGTGACAATACATCTACATTAAAGGGTAGTATTGAGCCCGTACCTCTTTGTCTTAGTTATGGACGACTTAACTAGACACCTGCAGGATGAGGTACCGTGGTGCATGTTATCCTCAGATGGCGTAGTTTTGATTGATGAGACCTGAAATGGTGTCAACACAAAGTTAGAACTTTGAAGGGATGCTCTAGAATGGAAAGGTTTTGAAATCAGTCTGACTAAGACAGAGTATATGGAGTTAAAGTTTAGTAATAATATGAGTAGAGACGAGGAAGTAGTTACGATTGACAGTCAGGAAGTACAAAAAGATTGCACTTTTGATATCTTGGATCAAGAATCCAAGAAAATGGGAAGATCGAGTAGGATATCGCACACAAAATTAGAGTTGGGTGGATAAAGTGGAGATGTGCAACTGAAATTTTATGTGATTGCCGCATACCAATGAGGCTGAAGGGCAAGCTCTATAGGACAACAGTGAGACCAGCTTTGCTTCATGGGGCGGAATGTTGGGAGGGCAAAAAACAATATAACCATAGCATG
>NW_006497511.1:2419250-2448750 GCF_000471905.2 Amborella trichopoda
AAAGGACATAGTTGGAAGTAGTCCAAAAATATATTACTGGACTTATGGCCTTACTGAGGATATGGCCATGAATAGAGCAGAATGGAGAGCCATGATTCATTTAGCCAACCCCAATTAATTGAGATGAGGCTAAATTGATGATGACACATAAATCATACGTAAATTTTTAAATATAGTAATTGCAATTAGAAGAATAAAATATAAACCCTAAAAATATTCATTTATTATTTGCAAGAAAAGTAAAATTATATTGCATTATTTTATGCAGACGCAATTGTTAGAACCATTGATTATTTAACATATCCTAGTGCACGTTTTAATCTAATAAAGTTTTATTTGGATTTTGAAAAAAATTACATTTAAATTCTATTAATATGATAATAATGAATATATCAAAGATATGTGTGTAAGAGACTTTCTCTTTCCTTTTAATTTTATTATAGTTATTCAAATCACCCACTTGGGTAGTGATTCCGTTTCAGAATCTCGATTCTGCGTTTCCCTGGACGAAACTCTATTCTGAAAGAAAGGAATCACATTTTCAAGTTTGTCGAAACGTGATTCAATTTAGTTTATGAATCTTGGTTCCTGGACACTTTGGAATCAAGATTCCATATCCCAGTCTTTGGGATTCTTAGTTACACAACGATGCGATTCTGTTTGTGTGAAACGTTGATTCCAAATTTTTAGGAATTGAGAATCTATGTTGTTTGGAATCAAGATTCTATATCACAAACATCATGATTCTTAGCTATACAACAATGCGATTCTTCATGTGTGAAACGTTGATTCCAGAAGTTTTAAATATGTGGAATATGTGAAATTTTTTATTTTCTTGTTTTCAAATTTCTATCCTTGTATTTAACAACTCTTACCAAGAACAAATATTTCTAAAAAAATTTGTTACTTCAAATTTAATAATTTTTAGTAAATGATGTGGGTACTAATGTGATATTGTTTAACACATGATGGGTACCAAGATATGTACCACTACTTTTCTTCAAGTAGAATAAGCGGATAAGAATATGTGCGAAGTGCCCTAGTGTTTTAGGTTAAATTAATCATTAAATCTCAGAAATCAACTTAAAATTGAATAACTAAATCTTCAAAAGTTAAAACTACATTTAACAAAGAAGAATTTCTATGCCATGTACTTATTTTATAATTGAATGAAAGGAGATAGAGGGAGCTCACCCTTGTTCTCACTAGTTGTATGTTGTAGTTTAGCTCCAAGCCTTGTAGGCGAAGGGTTGTTGATAGACCGAATCCATTATATGAAATTGTTGACAAAGATATCATAAAGGTTGACATTGGTAATTGAACTAAATATATATGACCAAAATTCAATATTTTAATAATGTTAAAATGAAAATATTTTTCTCAAAAAAAAGATAAAATTTAAATATTTTATGAGTACTTCTCTCATATACCGGAAGGGATTGGTGTGCAATTCCAGTAAAGGGAGAATCTCGATTCCTGAATGGTGAGAATCTTGATTCGAAGTTGATGGGGACAACGATTCCAGAATTTTAGGAATCACGGTTCTATATTTTTAAGAATCACGATTCCAATCTCATCGGATCGCGATTCCAGAATCCACTGAACTATGTGAGGTCAAATGCGATTCCATATAAGTATGAAACTCGATTCAACATGAAGAGACATCGATTCTTACAAATAGGAAAAACGCTTCCTATTTCATTGGATCGCGATTCCGATATAGTGCGAATCAAGATTTGTAATTCCGAATCGTGCATACAACGATTCTAAGATTAGGAAACATCTGATACAAGCGACTCCGATTCCTGAAACGATTCGAAATCACAAACGTTTCCAAAAACTATAAATTTTATTGGATAACATTTAATTATTTTGACTTTTCAACTTGTAACAAATTTTGTAATAAATGCTAAGTCATTTTTGTTGGGGTGTCCGGAGTCTTTGCTCTAGGTATAATGACTTTAAAATTATCAACAAAATAGGACCCAAAATCACAACCTTAAGGGTGACTTTACATTAAGAAACAAGTCCCTTTAACTCACAAATGCTCAATTAATAGTACACCCCAAATTGCAACTTATAGGACTCCGGATTAGTCCCTTACTGGTCCACTTAAAACATTGTTGGATTGTGGCCTTGACACCGAGATTTTCCATAGTTCTTGGTCACAGTGGGAGTGATTGAGAACGTGTGATCTAGAGTTGGTGTCGATAGAGTCAATAAACGCCATATCATGAGGCTCCATTTAAGGGGCATTGTATTGAAAAGGGTTTTAGGGGTACCGTTGGTCAGGGTCAATGTTCAAATATGCAAGGCAGGCGCCCAGAGACAGGGTGCCCTCACCAAAATTGAAATCCTCCTTCCCACCCCCCCCCCAAAACAAAAAGAACAGGGGAGTTCTTAGGGTATGGTTTTAAGACTTTAAGAGTTTTTTGGGCAATTTCAGAGCCCCAAACTCGTGAAATAGACGAAAATGTAATAGTACAATCACGTAACTGATTTACGGATACAAGTCTTAAAGAGATTGTAACTTGTAAGACATTAAAATGCTTGAAATCCCAAATGTCATTGTAGGAAACTAGAAGTCTAGATTAGAAACAACACACAAAGGCAACAAAGCAAAATAAAAAAACAAATACCTCAAGTCATCAACCAAAATCAAATCGATGTTGGTGCAAACCTCGTCTATTGGGTTGCCAAAAGTTCTCAAAATCAACTACTTGAAGCTCCAAATCTACCCACGAACTATTGCCTTTGTTTTGGGGGAAAAAAAAAAAAATTTAACCGATCTTCCAATAAATCACAGAAGAGTGGTTCTTGGGTGGTTTTTCTCACTTTAAAGGCCATGGTTTTTGTTTTGGGGGAAAATTACATTTTTTACCCTCATCGAGGGTTTTTTTTCTCTCGCTAGCAAACTGTCACGGGGCGGCGCCTAGGTGGGCGCCCAGAGATATGGCGCATAATGACCCCGCCAAGATTGCGCCTAGGCGTTTTTTAAATTTTTTCCCCATCTCTAAGGCTTCCCTTAAACCAAACCCCCCCCCCCCCCCTACCTTTCTCTTCCTCCCTCCAGTATGCCTCTCTCTCGCTCCTTTTCTCAACCCCTTCTCTCCGTCGCCCTTTTCAGTATGCCTCTCTTTCCTCCTAACCTTCCCTTTCCCTATCTTTCCTTTTTCTCCTCTGACTTTCCTCCATCCTCCCTCTCTCCCCTTCCCCCTTCGTCTGCAACTCTCTTCCCCTAAGTAGCTGTTAAAATGTTTTTGCAGGAAATGTCTAGACGGAATGCCCCTATTCACTACCCCCGCTTAGGATTTATTGATGCCCTCGGCCAGGCTCCACCAACCTCCAGGAAGGTCTTTCAATCACTCTCAGGAGGCCCTTCGCTCCAAGCTTCTTCCTTCTTTGGAGGATTACTTTCTTTAAAGATTCTCTCCTGCTTAGGAGGCCTATTGACTCAAGTTTCCTCCTTCTGTAGAGGCCCAATGACATAGACATTCATCTTTTTAGCTTTTATTCCCCCAGCCTTATGGCTATGGGTTTTCTGTGCTTCTCTCCCCCTCACCTCTGTTTTCTCTATGCGTCTATAAGCTCAACCCCCACTTGTATACTCTGAGCACCCTACTTGTGGGATGCCTTCTAGAACCCAGCTTGTGGGATGCCTTCTAGAACCCAGCTTGTGGGATGCCTTCTCATAGATTTTCTCTTATACATATAAATGTTAACACTTTTTTTTTTAAAAAGAAGACCATATGGAGGGAAATACCCCTCAATTCGCTACAAAATTCTTCTCTCTTGAATGCTAAATTTGAATTTGAAACAAATGTGTTTTCTCTCTCAGCACTTCATGCCCTTCACACATGTGATATATCATAAAGACACACTTGGTGTCAAATAACATACTTTGTCATATTTTCACATATGTGAGCAATGAGAGATTAACACCAAATAAAACCCTTTTAGATCTAGGCTTTAATTGGTTAAAAGAACATGATTTGAGGAAAATATCTTAAAATATCAAGCCCCTACAGCATGTCAACACCCTACACAAGTGCCACAATTACAAACATATCAAATACATCCTCAAGAGAGGAGAAAAGACGAGGGGGGGGGTCCCACCTTGTCGCTGACATAACCCACACGTCAGCCACCATGCTGATGTGTGGTTGACGTCACAGTCACGTGAACCTCCACATGGCGCCCATTGACCATTTTTGGGCCCCATGGGAAGTATCGTCAAGTAGAATTCCAAAAACGTTTGCTTTAAGAGTGAAGTTTGCCCTTTGAAAAAGTTCTAAAACAAAAATAAAAATCCTAAAAATCATTTGCAGTATTTCTTGATATTTCTCAGTGAAATTAGGGCATACAAAAATATCTTTTCGGAAATTAGGATTCCTAAGGAGTTATTCTCAATTGTTTGGGCACTCCACTCGGCTAGTTTAGAACCCCCGGTCACTTTCTTGAAATTGGCTTAATGAGGCCCACGACCCACAGTCTTTGGCAGGCACTCATGTTTGGCTCATCATAACTAACCAATAGATGATTGGATCCTAGATTTATAGTGGATTGCAGGTGGACCCCTGAGGACATACACTCTCGGGATGTGGGGGTACTCTCTCTAGTGCATGTGCATGTCTTCGGTGGATCTTCTTGAGTGAGATAGTAACTTCTCATTCTACGATTATCATATGCACATGTTGTGAGTACGATCATCGTCAGGGATTTGGCTCATATCCTCTCAGAACCGATCCTTCTCATACAGGGCTCAACTCATAAAACCTTACATACACATGTCTCTATCCATGTCTAATCATACACGGAAACATTAATATCATGCCCTGGCTCAAACCGATCATGAGGCGATCTCATCAATCCTAACCAATACACCTCTTAAATGGAGCCTCATGATTAAGGGTTTAGTGACTCTATGGACGCCAACTTTGGATCCCAATAAGCACAGATCTGACGAGTCACAAGTTCTCAGTCAATCCCATTGTGACCAATAACCAAGTAAAATCTCGGTGTCGAGGCCTTGAAAGGCCACAATCCCAACGCTTTTTATTATTACATTGTGGATCATTTAAATATGGAAGAGTTCCTTTCTTAAATTACGTGTAGTATAGTACACATTTAACTTTTCACGTTTCTCCCTAATAACTATGATGTACTTCCTCCCCTTACATAATTGAAGCCGATAGTGCGGTTGTTAAGCTTTTTAATGTGCGAGCAACATGTGGTGAGTTGGAAACCCACACATGCAAACCCATTTATTTAAATACATAAAAGGGATACGACACGTTTGAAAAGTCGATACAAAGTGTTAGCTCAATAAATGCGTAGACGTACGGGTAGATTGTCTGTAGCGTGACCAAAGGATGGTTGAAGTGTCTATAAAACACTGTTGGATACTCGGTTGCCTCAACAAGAATGTGGTTAACCTATGTATATAGAATGTAGCACTCGTTATTGGATATTAAATTGGTTCTTTTACGAATGTTGGTCTCTGTAGAGCCTTGGGATCATCGAGAAAAATGGACAAAATATTACTTGCATGGAATCAATAAGAATAATGTTTAAAATTTTTCATAGTGAAAGGAAATGGTTGTAATGGCATAAGCATGGGGAATTTCCCTTGGGGTTATTTTTTGAGGTGGTTAGGAAGGTGGGTGTTGGCCATCTCGCTTGTGAAATAGAGTTGTTTTGACCAGTTAGATGAAAGTGGCATATGTTCCACTAGGTCTTATAATAATCTCATAGCTGTTGTAAAGCTTTGCACCCTTGAGGTGAGTGGCATGTCCATCATTACAATCCAATATCTTGAGGATCTATTGGACTTTGGTTTCATACTTGTTCCTACTTGTGTCTCTGTTTGCTTATGGCCTTTTTAGTTTGTTAGTGGTGATTGTTTGTGGTTTGTTGTTTCCTCGTGTAAGGGTCTTGTAGAAATTTTTTGAGATGCTTCATAGGCAACATTCTGTGAATGACGAGCTTTTTATTTTTTAGATTCAAATAAGAAAGGTTTATACATGGTTGCAGGGAGCACCTTCCAAAGGGATGGTCCTGTTAAGAACTTAATGTATGATGTAAACTGTAGTCATTTTATATTTTGTTTTGTCCTACGATGTCATAATCATCATAGTCAAATTCTACTGTGCAAAGATATGTACTTAATAAGAGATGCATGCATCCCCAAGTAAGATCCAAAGGGGGATTTCAAACACTCCTCTCTCTCTCTCACTCTCTCTCCATGAGAAGCTTTTCTGTCATGGTATTAGAGCAAGTTCGGAAACCCTAGATCTTCAAGATCCTTCAAGGATCTTTTGCCAACGTTTTCCTCTATCTTCTCTCAGAAAAAAAGCAACCACTCTCTTCAAACTTCTATCTATCAACAAACAGAACTATTCTTCTCCACCCTAACACAAGGCTCTGTTATCACCTCCTCTCTTAAACCCTAATTTTCTCTAACGTGGCCCTTCTCTTCTATCGCTCTAATTTTCTTCTTCAAAACCCCAGATCTTTGAGGCCCTATTTCTCTTTTATTTTAGGGTTCAGATTCTTACTCAAATCCCAAAATCCTCCCTCAAATGGCTAAATTACTAGGTTTAGTGCCCAAATTCTTCCTTAGGAATACATCATCCCTATAGGGCATCATGTGCCAAATTGTCTTTTGGGCTCTACTTGCCAATCTCCTCTCTCTAGGTCATCTTGCACCTATGTGTCCAGGATATCTTTCCTCTTCCTCTGGAGTAAATCCTAGAATCTCTTTCTTTGGATCTTGAATTCTATACCCTCTCCTTAGGACGTCATGTGTCCAATTTTCTTCCTCTAGCGCACTCTATGCTCACTTTTTTTTTCCCATAGGGCATTACGCATCTGAAATTCCAGCAAGCTTTCTTGCAATTCCAGTGCCCTTCTCCCGTTTTTTCTCAACTTCTAAGCTAAGATTGTCTTCCTGAAACCTATTTTCTGTGGAACTACAAAGTTGACTTCATCAAATTTCATAACATGGAAAAGCCATCATCGAACCATTTGTTCATGGTCAAAACTTGTGGGACATTTAAAAGTGAGAATGATGAGACAAGAAAAACAAATAGTCTCATTCACTAACCCTCCATTTGAAGAATGGGTTACTACTGATCAACAACTCATTGGATGGACCGGTGCAGCTCTCTCTTAAGAAATCCTCGTAGAAGTTATTGGAAATGCCCACAACTGCAGAACTATGGATGGCTCTACATTAATCATTTTCATAGAAGTTAAGAGGAAGTTATCATGCATTTGAAGCGTGCACTTCATCAACACCACCAGGAAAAGATGATTATCAAGGAATATTATAACAAGATTAAAGGATTTTGCAATTAGCTTGGCACGATCCAACAATTGTCAGTGCTAAAACGAAAGTATACCATGTCCTTGCTGGCCAGAGTGATGAATACAAAACTTTTGTCCCCTCAGTCACTGTTAAGCCCCCATTTCCCTCATTTTTAGAGCTGTGCCCATTGTTATTACAACATGGGTCCCTCTTACATAGCCATCCTACACCAAAGCACACCTGGAATCAAGATTCTTTATCCACCCAAAAAAAGAATTTAGATTCTCATAACGTGCTAGTGACAGCCACCAACCCTGCAACATTTAATAGTGGATGTGAATGGGGTCATGGCATTAGAGGTTGTAGTAGAGTCAGCAGATTCCGTCTATTTCCACCTAATCAAGGGCGTGGCCTTCTTGCTTCACCCAATTCCCCTCCACATCATCCAAATCCAGGGTATAATAGGGTGGCATGTAAAATTTGTGGTTGTTGAAATCATGTAGTAGCAGGCTGTTGCTATCAGTACAATCAGAAATGTCAACTCAAATGAGAATGAAGACAAGTTGCTAGCTTGCTGCCCTAAGCGTTTTTATAGAAGACATGGCATTGTCATCATCGAATGAGCAAGCATGGATTGTTGACAGAGGGGCAGCTAACCATGTCACAGGTGATCCTGTTATTATACTGACTCTTAGCGCTGAAATGTTCCTGCATTCTATACCAAAGGTCGCGTTCTTTTCAACAATGTGTTTTAGTCCCTTAAATCAAGTGTATCCTCATCTCTGTTATTAAAATTCACTTAAGAAAATAAGTAAAACTTTCTTATTATAACTTCCTCTGTTTTTCTAAAGAATCCATTGTCCAGGACAATGTTTGCTTAGGGGATTTGACAAGAACTTGTATAAGTCTTGAATGATGAATCGAGGAACAGCTCCCGTAGTTAGTCTTTTCATTTGAAATAGGTGAGGATGTAAATACTTGGAATCACCGTCTAGTTCATTGTAGTCATGAGTCAGTCAATAGTTTATGTAAAAGGTTTCAATCCTATGATTGTCTAGGAGTCGGAATTTATTTTTATGTCATTTTTGTTAACATTCCCAAATTCCTCTTCGAATTCTAAAGAAAAGCTTCCTCGCCTTTTTAATTAATTCATTCTGATATGTGGGGATCTGTAGTTCTGTACCTATTGCTTCCTCTTCTCATACTGAATATTGTGATCGTTGTCGATGTTTTTGATGGTATACTTGGATTTATTTCCTCATCCAAAATATATAAGTATTCAAAACGTTTGGATAATTTAAAATTTTTGTTGAGAACTTTTTTTGTTGACCAATTTTGTTCTTCTGTAGTGGTGGAGGAGGTTGGTTGTCATCTCATGCATTTAAGAACTACTTAAAGAAAACTGGTATAGTGCAACGAATTTTGTGCCACATATTCCACTACAAAAGAGGGTATAGGAACAAAAGCACCGCCATACTGGCTAGGCTGCCCTTTCTTGATTTTTGCTAATGGGGTACCAAAATGCCTATGGATTGACGCTTTTCACAAGGCTGTTTATGTCATAATTAGAATGGCCGAACTCCTTATGATATATTTATGGTAAGCATGCAGATTATTCAAGTTTTCGATCTTTTGGAGGTCATGGTTATGTTCATATAGAAGGAACTTTCTCCTAAAGCAAAAGCATGCACTTTTGTCGGATATGAAGATGGTTATGAAGATGGTTATGAAGGTTATTGCTTTTACAACCCTAGAGTTAAGCATGTCCTTATCTCAAGAAGTGCTACCTTTGATGAAATGATCATGTGCAATCCACCTAATACTATTTTACAGCAAGATGAAAATGAGGTCCTCGAGGGTGTACATGACGATAATCAACAGGAATCCATAATACAAAATGAAGAAGTTGGTCTACCTGGATGTCCTCCCTAGGACACCTGTCACCTGAGCATTGTTGACAAGGATGTTCTTCATCGCCTTGGCGAAGATTTTGAATATCTTTATGATGAGGAACTTCCATCTGAGCAATAACCTGATCTTGCACCCAAGGAGTGGATTTTTATTGTAGACAAAACAAAATGGAGCAGGCTTGTTCTACACATATACCAGAAGGGCAACATTCTTGTAATGGTGGTGACATACTGGAAAGACAAGGACATATAACCGGGCCAATTGCAGCAAGTTAAAATTTCTGAAGGTCTACTCATGTTAACCACCTTATAGACCAACGGATAAGTAATGGAGGCTTTGCAAATGACTATCATTTGTTTCTCTATGATGCTCTTAAACAAAAGGAACGTGCCAAGTATTATATCGAGATTAAGGATCCCAAATGGGTTGACGAAGTGGCCACAGAAATGAAGGCAATGTTTTTGAATAACATGTGGGAAATTATGAAGATTGCAGTTTGGAAGAATGTTGTCTGCAGCAAATGGGTGTACAAAATAAAATGCAAGTCCGATGGAAGTATTGAGTGATCTAATTCCATTAGTGGCAAAAACATTCAATCAACGGCATGGTTTGGACTATAAAGAAACTTTTAGCCCAATTGTTAACGTATTTATCCTTGGCCTTGACACATGGTTGCCCTCTCCTCCAACTTCATGTAAAAAAAACCATTTTTTCATGGAGAGTTAAAGGGAGAAATGTACATGGAGCAACTACCTGCCTTCAATGAAAATCTATATGCAAACCGAAGAGATCTATTATGGTCTAAAGCATGCTCTCATACCTGGTTTCAAAGTCTTTATCATACAATAAAACATATGGTTTTACAAGGACAATTGTGGGTCATTTCATGTTCATCCACAAGAGCTCTAAAGTATTGTGATCATTTCTGTTAAATGTAGATGATATTATAATCACATGAAATTCTCCAGACCTTTGCAAATATCAACGGATTTCTCCATGACAAGTTTAGGATGAAAGGTTTGGGACAGCTGAGATATTTTTTGAGGAAAGAAGTGGAATGGACCCATGACAAAATTCAATTGTCTCAGCATAAATATGTACTGAATTTACTAGAGGGATAATATGAATTGCAAACCATTAGCTCACCTGCAACATTTAACAAAAGATTGAGAGCTGGTGAGAAAATTAATTGATGATCCTGCAAAATACTGCAGCACGACATGTGCACTTAGCATCTTACCCTAACCCTTTCAGACATAACATTTACTATAAGTTCGGTATTCCAATTTAGACATGCTCCTACAGATGTTCACTTGGAAACCTTGAAGCGTATTGTGTGATATATCAAAGATACTATTAATCTAGGCTTCACATACATAGAAATCGTATATAAGATGTGTGTGTTGCTTCCATTGTTGTATACTCGAATGCCAATTGGTTAGGAGATCTTGACTCTTGTGGGTTAGTTTCAGGATGTTGAGTTCATTTAGGTAGAAATTTGGTATCCTAGAGGAGCTAGAAGCAAAAAGCTGTGGCCAAATTTGGCACAAAAGCTGAATAGAGTGTTGGCTAGTGTTGTAGCAAAGATTTCTTTGATTGAGCACTTGATTATATCATTATATCACTTGAATATAAGGTGCTGCACTCAATAACTTCAGGTCATAATCGGATTGCACCAGCTATCACAGCTAATCCTATTTTCCATGATCACACAAAACACATTGACATTGATTATCATTTTCTGGAACCAAACATTGTTAAAAGAAGTGGACCGCCCTGCGCTTTGGTGGTCCAAAAGGCCTAGGCACATCGCCCATGCCTAGGCGGTAATCCCTAGGTGGCCGCCGAGGCGGTACGGAACCCGCCTAGGAGGGTGCCCAACCCTGGGCCTGCGCCCCGCCTAGGGGCAGAAATGAGTTTTTTTTTTTCTATTGAGTGTTTTTGAAACATAAAGGCTTTTAAGGGTGGGTTTTAGTTTCCTTTGAAACCTAAACCCACAAGAACTCATTTTAGAGAGAAAGAAACCTCAAAAAAAACTAAATTTTGTGATTTTCATTTGAACGAAGTGTTTCTCAAAGTTACGGAAAGGATCCAAGCATCACCCAGATAGATTAGACTTAGTTTTAGAGTTTTTTAATCCTATTAGAGGGTGTTTTTTATTATTTTAGCACCAATAGAGTTTGGAGTTCGAGCAATCAAAGTAAGTGCAAAACTTTATTTTTAGATTGCTTGCTTTATTTTGAGATGTCTTCTTTAGGATCTAGTCGAAGTGGATATTGGGTTGGAAATATGGATATAACACGAATCCAAATGACAAAAATTGCATTAGATGTAATTATTGTGAAAAGATACAAAAGGGGGAGTAAATCGGTTTAAGAAACATCTCGCCGGTATTAAGGGGGATGTTGCCCTTTGTAAAATGTTCCTGAAGCTATCAGAGTGGAGATTAAGCAAAATATGAGTTTTGTAAAACAAAAACAGGAACAAAATCCTTGTCATTTGAATAGATCTATTTTTGGTTCTTCTAAAGTAAGTGTTCCGGGTGGGAAGTATGGTTGTAACCCAAAACCAAACGATAAAAATTGTATAAGGTGTAATTTTTGTGAAAAAGATACCAATGGGGGTATTAACCGATTCAAGAAACACCTTGCCGGTATTAAAGGGAATGTTGCTTCTTATAAAAAGGTTCCTGAAGCTATTCGGGATGAGATTAGACAATTTTTGAATTTAAAAGAACCAGAAAAGGATGAAAATGAGCCTTGTTCTATGGAAATATTTTTCCAGGTTCTTCTGGAAGTGCTGATCCTAGTTGGAAGTATGGTTATAACCCGAATCCGAATGACAAAAATTGTATTAAATGTAATTATTGTGGAAAGGATACTAATAGGAACATTTACCGGTTTGAAAAACACCTTGTCGGTATTAAGGGGGATGTTGTCCAGTGTAAAAATGTTTCTGAGGCTACCAGGAAAGAGATTATACAATATTTGAGTTCAAGGTAGCACAAAAAGATAGAAGAGGGTAGAGCTGCCAAGACTCCTAGTGCTTCATTTGCACATACTTGTAAGAGGGAGGTAAAAGAAGAGGAGGAAGATGCAAATTCAGAAGAAACAGAGGAGGACGAGCGTTATATTGAAGTTGGAGATGACTCTGATGATGATGGCCTCAAATCTGATGCATATGATGAGGCTTATCGTATTCTTTCTGATGATGATGATGATGACTGAACCATGAAGAGTTGAAGATTCTTGAGTGCTTGACTCTTGGTGTTGAGTGTTGACTGTCGAGTGTTGACTATTGTGTCCTAGACTGTATATTTTCTGAAGTTTTTGTATATTTTCGTTTTCTTATTTTTAGTTTCTACTTTCTAGTTTCTACTATCTAACTTTTGTGTGTACAGTCAACAGTGTATCAAACTATCAGTGTATGCTGTATGGTTTTACTATTTTAGCATTGCATGAAAATATGGATTATGGTCTTATGGATTATCAAAATTCTCTTCTCGACTTCTATCTTTTTCTTTTCTTTTTTTTAACTGGTTCGCTCAAGTTCTGGGCGCTCGCTAGGCGCTGGGCGGCTTAGACCCCCATGGCCGCCTAGGTGCCGCCTAGTGTTTTTTAAAACACTGGAACCAAATTGCTGATATCTTCATCAAAGGACTCACAAGTGAAAACATCATTTCCTAAAGGACAAGTTGTACATGTTCAATCACCATGTGCAATTTGAGGGGGGAGTTAATAATATGTTCTTAATTTATAGTGTATGTTGTATTCATCTTATTTAGTTTTGTACCATGATGTTAAAATAATCATAGTGACGGGCATAATCATATGATGCAAATATATATATTTTTAATAAGAGGCACAAATCCTCAAGTAAAATCTAAAAGGGGATTTCACACACTCCTCTCTCTTGTTCTCTCTTGTTCACTAATTAATATTTTAATCATGATAAGTGTTTTATAAAAATTTCGAAGCCCATTGGGTGTTTCAAAAAATAATAAAATTCAAATTTTTTTAAAAATAAAAATAAAAAAATTATTTGGGATATTTTTGTAATTGGGAAAGTTTATATAGAGCCGAGGCTCTAAACAATCAAATTAGAGCCTACCTCAAAAATTTCACTCGAAGAGGTTGTTTTGATGCCTAAATATCCTCAAATTGATCATCTCGACATCGAGATGCATGGAAATGAGAACAAAAATGGATTTCAAGTTCTGGAAGTAGTGTATTTTGGAACGCATTTTTTGACCGTCAATTTTCAAGATGTTCAAGTTTTCATAGATCTGTCGATCGACAGTATCTTTGAAGCTTTAAACTTTATAAATAAAGATGAAAATATATTTTAAGGCTATCACAAAGATTTACAGTGTTGAAACCATATTTCTCGATACTATTTGAAGGCAGGCTCCAATTTGATTGTTTGGAGCCTAGGCTCTATACAAACCACACCCTTTGTAATTTGGGGTATATTTTTTTAAAAACTTATCTATGATTTATATGCAATTTTTAGGAAATGTTTTGGGTATAAATACTGGGTCTCACAATTTTCTAGTTTTTTTTCAAAAAGTAGATTTTTTTATTACTTTATTAACTTTTTTGTCATTTATGGCAAATCCTACTTGTTTAACATTTTTTAAAATCTATTTTTTTTAGTACTTTTTAATCAATTTTTTGGCAAATATGTGTTAAATGTCAGAATTTTACTTTTAAAGCCTAGAGACTACCCTCGAATCTACTGAAGCACCCAATGGCTTCACTTCCCAACCAAACGAAATTGGATTTGGAATCAAATTTGAATTTTCTTGCAACTAAATTGGACTTGCAAACTAAATTTTCTTTGAATTTGAATCAATTAATGTACCCATGTCAGTGTAGTTATTCAGTGGAATTGCATTACTTGCTCTTAGTCACAAAATATCATCTAAAGTCTATGTATAATAATCATGAGCCGCATGTAAGAAACTGATACTTAGAGATGAATAGTCAATAGACCATGGTCATGGGAGAGCTAAATAAATAAATAAAAATTAATGAAAATCTCTTCATTCAGATTCAGAACATTTTGATTATGTCGACAACAATACATACAACATAATTTTCTTACAATGGCTACAAGAACATATCGGTACATGATTGCACATTAATGCATCTAAGTAAATGAACAAATATACTTTCTAACAAAACATTCCAATTAAGAAAAAAGAAAATAAAAAATACCACCATAATATTAGATTAAGTCATTAAAGACAAAAAAAATATGTCGCAAGTTTAGATTTTATAGTATTAAAACAGAAGTGGACATAAAGTTAAATATTTGAGTTCCTTCTCATAAAAATTGCAAATTAATAAGATAAATTTGAAGATAATTATTTCAAATTTAAAAAATACTTTTTTTATAATTAAATTTTTTAGCAAAATTATTTTAAAAAAATCACTCAAGCACCTAAAAGTTCATATTAAAAAAACAAAAACGAAAGTCACATGAAATTCATATCTATAAATTCGACTGTAAAAATCGAGCACGAAATTTCGACTTTTCGACCAAATGAGGACTACAATCTTCTGCATAACTCTGTGATTTCCAAAAGCCTTACAATTTGACAGATAAATGATAGAAAAGGTCCCAAATTCGATCGGTTGGTGGAATGTTTTCAGCTCAGAAATGAAAACCTGAGTTGCGGCCCTAAAATACAAAAAACAAGCACCAAATTTTGGCTTTTCGACCAAATTAGGACTGCAATCTTTTGAATAACTCTATGATCTCCTAAAGCCCCAAAATTTGACTGAGAAAGTATCAAATAGGGTCCAAAATTGATCGGTTGGCAGAATTTTTTCAACTCAGAAATGAAAAACTGAGTTGCAGCCCTAAACTGTAAAAATCAAGGACCAATTTTCGGCCTTCCGACCAAATCAAGACTGCAATCTTTTGAGTAACTCTGTGATCTACAAGATCATCAAAATTTGATTGAGAAATGATAAAAAACAGGCTAAAAAATTGATCGGTTGGCAGATTTTTTTCATCTCAGAAATGAAAAACTGAGTCGATGCCCTAATATGTAAAAATTTAGCACCAAATTTTGGCAATTCAATGAAATTAGGACTTCAGTCTTCTTAGTAACTCTATGATCTACATAATGCCTAGATTTTTATTCAGAAACAACAAAAGAATGAGCCCAAAATCTCAAGTTGGGCTGAAGTTTTTCAAAATAGTGAAGAACACCAAAAAAAAACGTCAAAAATTTGATTTCGGGTGTATTTCCGGTTGCAAATCCGTCAATTTATACACTTAGATTAATTCCTAGAAATAGAAATCTTCCAGCCGGTGGTGATTCTGCGCTTTCGATTTCTAAATCGATTTGGTTTACGAGTTGCTTTCAGTAACTATGTTAAGGATTCTAGAGTGCGGCATCATAAAATGGGTCATTGTAGTATGGCGTCTTTAAAAACGTTGTGTAAATAAGGACTTATGTCCTCTAATATTGATCGTCCTAGTGAGTTTATTTGTCGTGTTTGTCAACTAGGAAAACATATCAAGTTGCCATTTGTTTCTAATAATAAAAGAGCTTCTTCTTCGTTTGAGGTAGTGCATTCTGTTGTATAGGGTCCGACACCAACTGCATCTCCTTCTAGTTCCCTTTATTATGTGATATATGTTGATGACTTCTTTAGATTTACATGGATTTTCTTTCTTAATAAAAATCTCATGTGATTGAGGCGTTTAGAAGTTTCAAAGTGATATTTGTTGAAAAGCCTTTCCTTCACCAAATTTTGTACTTTCATAGTGATGAAGGGGGAGAGTAATCATCTTAAATTTTTAAATGTTTCCTAAGGGATAGTGGCTTGACCTTATACTCCACAACAAAATGGAGTTGCAGAAAGGAAACATAGATATATAAATAAAAATTTGATTATCTCTTATGTTTTGTAGTGGAGTTCCAAAGTTTTTTTGGACTAAATGGACTTCAACCTGATGTATTAGATGGAAAGTCTCCATATCTTACGCTACTTTGAAGGACTCCTGATTATTTTGTCTTGAGGAGTTTTAGAAGCTGGTGTTATATCCATATTGATAGTAGCCTTAGGAATAAACTGTTCAGAAGGTAGAAACATATATTTTTGTGGGATACTTATATAATCATAATGGCTATAGATGTTATTATCCACGAACAAATTTTTTTTTTTGTTTTTTTCTATGTAATATCCATATTGTGGGATACCTAGATGATCATAATGGCTATAAATGTGTCTATCCATGAACAAATATATATTTTTTGTTTCTAGACATGTAACATTTAATGAGGTGAAAATGTTTTCTACTCCATGAAAGTCCATGTCCAAAGGAAAGAGATGAACACAAGAATGAAAGTGAACCATTCTTCATAAGCCGGCATCAGATGGAGAAATTTGTTGAAGGCATTGTTCCTTGTAATCCAGGCGAAGACTTTGTGCCATTCTTCGAGGGTGACTAGCATACTAGCCAAAGTAGGGGCTCAACACAAAATGGGACACATGAAATCATCATGTATGAAAGAAGACTGAAGAGCTAAGATGGGCAACAACTGAGCACTTCAGAAGGACCAGCAAACAAACACACAAACCACCCGTAGAGCATTTGAATCAAACCATCATAAGCACTCTAGTTGATGCAGAGGTCACTTCATTTAAGAGGTTTGATTGCATTTCAGGCCTTTCAAGGCCTTGAACCCGACATATTATAGCTCTTGAGCATAGTGGGAGTGACTCAGAGTTATGTGACTCTAGGATCTTGGCGCATTGGGATAAAAGTTCACAAACCCCAAGTGTCATGAGGGCGGTATGTGTGAGAGGCACCAAGAGGCTTGAGGGTTACCTCTAGTCAAGGTTAGTTTATTACATGCCTCATGACTATGAGTGTTGGCTAGGGCAGTATGTGAGATTGATTATGGAGTATGATATGAGTTCAAGTATTTTGTGTGTATGAGAAGGTTTGGCTCAGAGGACATTGTCTAAACCCTAACCTTGAACCTCCTCATAGCCTGTGCATAAACAGTTGCAAATTGGAAACCTCTTTTCCATAGTTTATTCACTAGGAAGAGATATGCATGTGCCGAGAGAGGACCCCGCATCCACTAGAGTGCATGTCTTCAGAGGTGCACCTGTAATCCACTACAAGCTGAGAGTCCCAAGCCACATATTGAATTGACTTTGATAAACCTAGTATGAGCCCTTGTCTGACACTTTGGATCATGGGTTTGCTAGGTCTTTCTGAGGTGATTTTGGATTCGAGGTCTAGCCAAGTGGAGTATTCGATGCCCAATTCATTTCCATAGGATTCTAGTTCCCCTCATTAATATATTTTATATAATACCAAATTGTGTTATTTTGATGAGGGATGGTTTAAAGAATTTTTGGAATTTTTTATTAACTTTTTTTAATATTTCTAGGCTGAAAGTATGGATTTATAGATTTGTCTTGAACAAATGATAATCAAAGGTGGGTCACCTTGGGTCCCAAATGTGATACCCAAATGGCCAATGGATAACATGTGGGACCATGTGGGGATTCATGTCAGCCCCATGTGGAGATGACTAGGCAGGCACATCAACCACCATGCTAGGCTCCCTTGTCATTAGTATATTCGTTCATGTGACGCTTTATGGCATATTTTGGTGATTTTATGTAATTTGTGACAAATGAAAAATTGTTTTGAGCACATGTTCAATGTGTTGGTTTGGTAGTTGTGTGCCTATGGGGAAAGCTTCTGGACGGGGCATAGGGTTCGAAATTATGATTTAAACCCTAAGCCCATATAACCGCCTATCCTATGTGGCATCATGTGATTGGGTGCACATGTACACCCATGTGACTTGGAATGGGATGGAATTATTAAATTCAAGTAGATTCTAGAATGTATGCATAATTACCTTAGGGGCAAGCCCCTACCTATGTTTCTACATCTAATTAAAGTGAGTAAGCATGTGCATTTGTGTGGGAGCAAGTCAAATTCAATGTTAATTTGAATTTGAGATTAGTGGAGGGAAGTTTGGAATCAGTGTTGGAAAATTCGCCTGCCTGAGCACCTAGGCGGGTCACTTAGGTGGGCAGAGGCCTTTGGCGCATCGCCCAGGCCTAGTCAAACGAGATGGGGGGGCTTGTACCAATGTGGGCTCATAGGCGCCAGGGCAGATGGCTACTTGCATTCTTAATTTGACTTGTAGCTCATTTGGTTGCGAGTGCAACTTCAACCCATTCCAGATGGTAGATACTACATGCTTGATAGCCTTTTGAGTTTTGACATGAATTTTGCAATTTTTGACATAATGTGTTGAACCTATGGACATATTCCAAATTAATAAATATTTCATAGTTGCATACAAAGAAGAGGAATAGGCTTGAGCATAAAACGATGAATAACCTTGTGTATGTGGAATTCAACCTAAAGCTGAAGGAGTGTTAAATAGAGAGACACGACATTGAACCCCATTGTCCTAAAGAACATGGATGATCCTAATGAGTGGGTGGTAGATAGTGAGGATGATGAAGAAGTCTTCCATGGAGAGGGATTAACATTGAGCCAAGTTAAAGGGGTTGTAGGTTCACTGCAAATCCCTTCACGAGTCACTAGATTATAAACAAAGGGAAGAGAGCCATTGAGTAGACAAGGGTGGATTTAGAGGAGATCAGGGTAGCTGAGCAGTATTTGGAGGAAAGGGATGACTCTGATGATAATGGCCTTGCGCTGTCATCAGCTTAAAATGCATCTGGTAGTGGAAGGGGCGTTGATATAGCTAGTGTTTATGATTGGTGAATCTCGGTTTCCTTTATTAGTTCATCATGCTTGTTTGAAACATTCCATGTTTTTTGTTCAAAGAGTTGAAACTTTAATATTTTATTATTTTATGACTTGTGATTTATATACATGATTTTCTTGAGTGTTGGACTATTTGAGACATTATATGATTTCTGAATTTATGCGTTTATCATTTGGTTTATTTTTCTTTTTAATTAGGTATTGTAACTCATATCTAGGGAACTATCGAGGGATCAAGCTTATAAGCTACACTGGCAGAGAGTGATTGAGCAATGACTGAGGCATGAAACAAGTGTATCAGAAAATCAATTCAGTTTTATGTTAGGGACGTCAACAATTTAGGCTATTTTTCTATTTAGGCAACTGATTGAGAGGTCTAGGATGAATGGAAAAGACCTCCACATGGTCTTTATTGATCTAGAGAAAGCTTATAATAAAGTACTTCGAGATTTAATTTGGTACGTATTGGAAAAGAAAGAGTCTCCAGATACGACATCGCTTTGGCGAGAGATATGCACAAGTGAGTGCTCATTATTGTGTGCACAACTAGTGTCGAGACGAGTGAGTTTTGGTGACAATAGATTTACATCAGAGCTCAGTAATGAGCCCATATCTCTTTGTTATAGTTATGTATGACTTAACTGGGCACCTACAAGATGAGGTACTGAAGTGTATATTGTTTGCCGACAACATAGTTATGATCGATGAGATTTGAAACGACGTCAACACCAAGTTTGAACTTTGGAGGGATGCTCTAGAATATAAAAGTTTTAAAATTAGCCGAACTAAGACAAAGTGTATCAAATGCAAGTTTAGTAATAATAGGAGTAGAAATGAGGAAGTAGTTAAGATCGACTGCCGAGAAATACCAAAAAGAATGCACTTTTGATATCTTGAATTGATAATCCAGGAAAATTAAAGAGATTTAGGAAGAAAGAGATTGAGGAAGATGCCTCACATAGAATTAGAGCTACCTGGGCGAAGTGGAGATGTGCAAGTGGAGTTTTTATGTAATCGTCATATACCAATGGAGTTGAAGGGAAAGTTCTGTAGGACAACTATGAGTCCAACTTTGCTTTATGGGGTAGAAAGTTGCATGGTCAAGAAACAACATACCCATCGGTGCGTGTAGCTGAGATGAGGATGTTGCGATAGATGAATGGCAAGACAAGAAGGTATAGAATTCAAACTGAATACATTCGGGATAACTTAGGTGTTGCTCCAACATCGATAAGATGAGAGAAAGTAGACTTAGGTGGGCTAACCATGCGCAACGTAAACTCAGAACAACACTTGTTAGGAGATGCGAGTTAGTTCAAGTGGAAGGCATAAAAAAGGTAAGGGGTACGCCTAAAAAGATATGGTTGGATGTAGTGTAAAAAGATATGGGGACTCATGGCCTCACTGAGAATATGGCCCTTGATAGAGTAGAACATACCAGGACCCTAAATAGTTGGGAATCTGATGATGATGATTTTAACTCATATCGAAGAGGGTTTGGTATTTAACAAACCCTAAAAAAAATGACATTTAGCTGATTGAGTTCACTTTTTGAGGCATTTTGATTGAGATTTTTTATTTTTAGTTAACTGATTTCTTTCGAGATTTTTTGATCCAAAATGGTCAATGAAATCATCCCCTTGGTGGTTTGGTTAGTTATAAGGGGAAACTATACAAAAAAATTTCCCATTCAATGCCACTTGATTTCTCACCAAACTGAAGTGATATTTATGCCTGATTCTCTCCCACAATTTTCCCAGTCTTGGATCCAAGTTTTATCGAGCCTCTCCTCGTTAAAAGTCCCATGCAAAATGTAGATCATGAGATGCTTATTGCTTCCCATTATGATAATGTTGTGAAATTGGCCTAATTGTGAATTGCCATCAAGATAGTCATTGTATGGTATGTTTTTAAGAAGTTGGCCACAAACCAGGCATACTGAGCGTTAATTGGCTTCCCATGATCATGATCCATTGAGAACTTGAGCTTATTGGACTTTGTAATTAGGATATTGAGTTTTGTGATGTTTTGTATTTGAAATTCATTTATTAATTGGCATTGTAAATTTGAATAGTGCTGAATTTTTTAAGCACTTGATTTTATGGATGTTTTCTCATTCTCCATGCATAATTTGGTCGGACTTTTGTAAAGGGATCCTAATTAAGTTGTAATACTTGGTTTTAAGAGTATATGGATGTAATTAAGGTTGCTGTAATTCCAGTTTAAGTGGTTGTAATTGAGGACAAAAAGTGCCTTGTGTCATGTAATTGTAGTGTACATTAAAGTTGTGTAGTTTATTGTCTAAGAAGGTTTTAAGTCTTGTGCCTTATTCTTAATTCCGTTCACCATCTATTTGGAAGTTTCACTAATGAATATCACGCATTCTTGAGTGAGATCTTAAGATTAAAGAGTCACCAACATACTTAGAGGCCACAAATGATAACAGGTGGATTGAAGCTATGCAAGAAGAAATAAAGGCCATGCATATCAATAATACGTGGGAGATTGTTAGAAGACCAGAAAATAAAATCTAGTAGGTTGCAAATGGGTACATAAGGTGAAATATTAATCAGATGGAGTATAGAGAGATCCAAGGCAGCATTGTTAGCTGAAGGATTTAATCAGCAATACAGACTCCATTATCAAGAAACCTTAAGTCTAGTTGTTAAGATCGTGAATATGCACGTAAACCTCCTCTCTCACCATGAAGAAATGAATTCTTCACATCCAGCTGGTATGTCAATTTATGCATATGCCCACTTCATCTCATATGGTAGCCTCAAGGAGAATAATCAAATGCATTAAAGGAACAGTGAGCGATGACATAGTCTATTATAAAAATGATATGAAGAATTTTCAAATTGAATCAGTAATGGGATATTCCAATGCTGTTGGGTTAGTGACCCAGATTCAGGAAGGTCTGTCTCTGGACTTTATGTTTATCTTGGGAGAAACATGATATCACGGAAAGGTAAGAAACAAAAAATAGTTGCCAGGTCAAGTACTGAAGTTGAATGTCGGGTGTTAAGAATTACTATATCGGAGATGTTACGGATTCACATTCTGATGGCCACATTGGGCATGAAAATTATAGGATCCACAGTTTTTTGTAATAACAAGAATACCCTAGCCTTGGCAGTGTATCCACTATTTCATGATAGATCTAAATGTATTTAGATTGATTGTTATTTTGTGCGGGAAAGGATTAAAGCCAATGAACTTGAAGCAAGGTTTGTGGGCACAAAAGATCAAATAGTAGACATATTATCCAAGGAACAACATCTGTTTTTGAAGGACAAGTTGTACATGTTAAAACATGATATAAAACTTGAGCGGGAGTGTTAGTCATAATTGGCCAGGGGTGTATTCGTAAATTTGTATACTTCTGTACATTATTCTTGTATCTGTAGTTTGTGTTCATTGTAAAAGACAATTTTATAATTTCTGGATTTATTCATACCCTATCTGACCCTCAAATTAATTGGGGTTAGAAACATTATAAATATATATCTTTGAGCTCCTCACTCAAGTGTGAATTATCGGTCACTCTACTTTGGCTTCCTCTCTATTCATCTCTACTTGAGCCACAACTTGTTCTTCCCTCTCAAGCATTCGAGGTGATATTGTAACCTTTTTTTTGTTTGTGTGTGTTGCGGGGGGGGGGGGGGAGGGTGTAGGGGTTGGAGGGAGGGGGAAGAGTGAGAGGGAGAGGGCGGGGATAGATCCCTGTTGGAGGGAGGGGGAGGGCAGTAGGGAGAGAGAGGGAGGGGATAAATCTCCTCATCCTAAATTCCTAAAATACTTTGTTAGACAAAGTATAATATAGTCTGATTTCATAAGCAAAAAAGCCCCACAAAAACATATTGGGGTAGAGTGGATTCAATTGATCCCTCTGTAGTTTCATATAGAGGGCTCTTGAAGTATAGAATAATTTCTATGATCATAGTAATAATTGTGATGTTTTATTCTTTTTTTGGCCTTGATTGGTGACCTACATGTGCGTGCTTCTTTTATATGGTTTGTGGCTTTTATTGAAGAATAATTTCCATTTCTCTTCCAAAATTGGTTTGTTTTACTTAACTGAGAAATAATTTCCATTTCTCTTCAAAATTTACTTTCTTTTACTTCATATTTACTAATACTCTACTGTTTTACAAAATGGAAGTTGAATTCATTTCGATATTTTACTGTTACAACTTTGATGTCATTTTTTCATCACTTACAACCTAGGAGTATCAATTTTGTAAGGAAAATTGTTTCATGCGGGCTGGGCCGCAATTCTAAATATGCGGTCTAGAAAGTGTAAAGCATCCATCTTAAGGATGGATGCATGTAGGTGTTCTAACGGTCCAAATGTTTTCTTACTAGAATTATTATTTTTAGTTTTTAAAATTTATTTATTTATTCATGTTCATGATCCCCATGTTAGGGATTACATGTCCTTAAAAATTAAGTCTTAAATCCATCTCGAAAATAGATTTATTTAGAGGCCCGCATTTCTACATATACGGGCTTGGCCGCATAGAAACCGCGTCCATTTTGTAATGCAGCCATTTGCAGTCCCTTTCTTTATTCTTTGAGATGTGCTAATATTCCCTATGTATTTATTAGATTGTGGTATAAAAGGACCAATCTAAAGTGCGTATGTGGCGTACAAGTGCTGGAATGAAAACTTTGTTTCTATTTTCTGCTTCTATATCCCTAATATCTATATACTTAACCTCCATCATACTTCAACATGCAGCGAGATTTAAGTGCCTGTTTGATCATCGTGTATTTTATTTAATAATTGCATTTCTTCTTTTGAGCTCTGACCTTAGTTGCTTACAAAATTTCCAGGCTGGCATTGAAGTTGCTAAACGCTTTTTAAATCAAGGAGAGACGGTATGTAATTTCTTGGAATATTGTTTTAATGCATTTATTTTCTTCTTTTACAGGTAATTGGTAGTTGAGAATTGGTAATTAGTCATTAAATAGTGAGAGGGTAGAAGAAACATGTGTTACTTGTGACTTATTGCTTGGATCAAATCTGGTTTGTGTCATTATTTTCATTATTTGAAATCATTGAAAAATGCTAAAATCATTGTTTCCCTATTGACAGTCATAAAGAATGTCAAATTCATTCTATTTGCTTTCGCTTTCAACTTTGGATAGCTTTGCCACTTTGCCTATATATATGGAGAAAATTTATGTAAGCGCACGAACCTTGTACACTATACAAATGAGGCGCACCTCAAAAATCTACCAATAAGGTTGTTTCAATCGTGGAAAACTCTCCAATTTATCATCTCGACCTTGAGATGTATGGTATGGAGAGGAAAAAATGATTTGGCGTCCTTAAAATAGTACATCTTGTAGTGCATTATCTAGACTTTCCATTTTCAAAAATGTCTAGTTTTTTATGGATCTGCTTGATATTCACGATTTCTGGAGCTTTGAATTTCGTAATTAGGGGTAAAAATAGATATCAAGTCATCATAGGCGTTTTCATCATTGGAACTGCATCGTCTGACATGGTTTGGAAGTGCTCCTTTGATTATTTAAGGTTTTGAGGTTCACACCTTATATAAACTGCAGTGTTTGTGGGTGTGTGTAACATCCATTTTTTCCATCTCGTTTTTCTTTTCTATGGTTTATTCATCACCATGCATGACATTTTAGAATATCGGAGAAATTTAGGATCATACAACAATCATGATTTCAGCTACCAAAAAAGGTTATTTTGACCCTGGAAAACTCTCAAATTTATCACCTTGGTCACAAGATGTACAAATATGGAGACATAATGATTTCCAGTCCTTAAAATAGTGCATCTTGTAATGCATGATCTGAACCGCCTAGTTTCAAAATTTTCTAGTCTTTATAAATTTGCACGATCTGCACCACTTTTGGAGATTTGAATTTCATAATTAGAGATGAATTTTTAGGTCATATAGGGGTTTTAGGTATTCGACCTGCAACTTCCAGCACCGTTTGGAGGTGCACCCTTGGTTATTGGAGCTTGACACCTTATACAGACTGCAGTGTGTGTGTACATGTATAGATGTGTGTGAGTGCGTGTTCATGCTCGCACTCTTGGGCACACATGTGTATGATCCACTTTTTCCATCTGTCTTTTCTTTTATATTGTTTACTCATCACCACAATGTTAGAGAAATCTAGGATCATGAAGCTCTCTTGATTTCACATCAAGTACAACTGCGCTTAAACCATTGAACATGATAAGTTTTGTGCATGACACATTACCTTTCTTTATGTTTATAAAGAAGCCATGTCAGCAGTTTTTAGGTCAATTGGAACAATCTCATAAATTCAACTTTCCTCCCATATGGGTCTTTTTTCCCTTTTTTTTTTTTTTTCAATTGCAATGCAGCTACCAAAGTTTTCCCTTTATTGATATTGTTAAATTCCTGTTCTATATAGAAAGATTAGCATCGTGAACTTGGGAATGTAACTTCCTTTCATTTTTTTGTTAAAGACAGAACGACTAGGAATTGTAAATAAGGGAACAGGGTAAGTCTATTATTAGGTCTTTGCTGTCCGTTCCCATTGACTGGCGATGGAGATGAGCCCTTCCTCTCCAATTGTATGGTCAATGAGGAATGGTTTATCTCTACTTTGCGTCATTGAGAAAGGACATTTGATACTGCATGAAGTGTAGAAATGTATACTACGTGTCATACCAATCCCCATTAATAAGGTAAAGATAGATGTTTCAGCACCCCAATATAGCGGCATACAAATCGAGTTGGAAAAGATGGAACCAATTGATATCATCTGTTTGCTGAACTGATCACCTAGAAGTTTCACTCCCTTATTTTTCTTTCCTTTTCATTATGTTAATTTTTAGTAATTCCTTCCCCAATCCTACTTGAAATATAATTTATCTGTAATTGTTAATAGAGCTCTGTTTCAGATTTGAAGGATCTTTTTTCCCATGAAACTGTTGTATTTATGCACATCCAGGTGATATATACATTTGGGAGGGATCCACAGTTGCAAAGAAGTATCACGACTGAAACTGCACCTCTAATATCTGCTCCTGTAATGGTATTGTTTTGCGTTTACTTGGAGCATGCATTCTGATATTTAAACATCTATTTTATATTCACGAAAATCAGAATTAACTGAGTTTCCATATCCTGCCTGCCTGTTTATTTTGGATGTCCCTCTTTGCACCGCCCTAAGTTTGACTCTGCAAGAATGAATGAATTGCATAATGATTCTCACAGTATTTGTGATTCAGTAATATAAAGGGTCATTTAAAATCAGTCCAGTTTGCTGCAAGTGCATGTATTAACTATGCTTGATTCTTCAAGTAGATACCGACTCTTGTTGACATCGCAGAGTTGCATAATGTAAATGTAATTATAGGTGAATTGGTGGGGAAAATATTTTTGTATTATTTATGCATAAAATAAAAAAGTATGAGTCACTTGACTTCCTGGATAATGTCGTGTACTATCAAAAGATAAGTACACAATACGCACATGAACAGACACATGCATACATAAGCTGTGCACTTAGTGCCTTCATTAGCAATAGAAGTTAAGGGCAATATGATTCTTCTCAAAGCTGCATTGGGAGCATCATGTTGCTCCAATGTACACTAAGAATTACTTTCATTTCCACTTCCATATCGTGCCTTATCTCCTCAAACCTTAATTTGGAGTGATTTATGTGACTACTAGCCTAGCAATGTGCAACCCCATAAAGCTGCAAGTTTTGCCATACTATTCGCATGATAGCATCTCATGGCAGGAGATAGGGATCAAGAAAATTGATAGGAGTATTGATTCCATGTAATCTACTTTTAAGAAACCCTCATGACCAAATCAAATTGATTAGACATCTCCTGAATTGTTGGTTTTTTAGAATAGTTTGCTGAAATATAGTCAACCTACTGATTCAAAAGCTATGTAGGACAATCTGTAGGCCCCGAAGACCGATCCAATGCCAATCAGCAGTGTAATTCAGTTTAACCTGCCAATTTCAAAGCTCTTTATAAAGCTAGTTTTGATTCGAACGTTATACAAAACTTTTTATTTTATAACCAGAAATGTTTTTCAGGTGGCAACGGCACTCCATGATAATTGCAGAGCAGTGCTTGTAGGGGAGAAAACTTTTGGCACGGTCATTATTACAGTCATTTGTAATTCTGTTTTCTCAATATCATTATTATATCAATTCTTGCCTTCTTTGTAATCTTTGATCATGGTTCCAGTTTGGATACTTGTGTACAGGGACTGATCCAATCGGTATTTGAACACGATGATAGATCTGGTGTGGTTGTGACAATTGGGAAGTACGTCACACCAAGTCACATGGATATCAATGGGAATGGCATAGAGCCTGATTTCACACGTAGACCAGGTGATATTTTTCATAATTATATGCATTAACAGATTTGACGTTGACTTTCGGAGCTCATTGCTGAAGCGAACCACCTCAGTGCCGGAGCGCATGATCCACTGTCAAAGCGCACATACGCAGTGCTGGAGCACTGTGACTCCAGATTACACTGTTAAAGCACACTTACACGGTGCCGGAGCACATGATCTACTATCGGAGAGCACATAAACAGTGCCAGAGCGCTGTGGTGTTGCGCTGTCGGAGCACACTTACATAGTGCCGGAGTGCATAATCCACTACCGGAGCGCACATAGATAGTGTCGGAGCGTTGTGACTCAAGAGTGTTGCACTTCCGGAGCACACTTACACAGTGCCGGAGTGCATCATCTACTGCCGGAGCTCACATACATAGTGACGGAGTACACATACACAGTGTCGGAGCGCACTTACACAGTGTTGAAGCACAACATCTACGACCGGAGCGTACATACACAGTGCTAGAGTGCACATACATAGTGTTAGAGTGTTGTGACTCCAGATTTCACTTCCGGAGTGCACTTACTAGATTTCACTTTCGGAGTGCACTTACACAGTGCCGGAGCGCATTTACATAGAGGAGAGAGAGACGTGGGTAAGGTAAAAGTAAGGGAGGGTAGTTTAGTTTTATTTTATTTTATTTTATTTGGTTGGGGGGTACTTGCATAGAAAGTGTATTTTGGGAAAAAAGTGAGAAAAAAAGTTCGGTTGGGGGTAAGTTGCATTGAAAATGTAGTCTTGGGGGTTGTCTGTAAATTTCCGTTCTATTTTCGTTGTAAATAAAATTGTACTTTTGTACATATAAAGAAGGAAAAATTACAAAAAAACACCCCCAAAATGTGCTATTTACACAACTTACCCCTTAGCCAACCTTTCCTCCCACTTTTTTCCCCACAACAACTTTTCCTCGCAAAAAGCCCCCCAAGGTAAAGAGTTATTTTTTGGACGGAAATGCCCTTCTCATACAAAAAAAATTCAACTGGCAGTCCCAAGTTGCGTATTGCTGGAGCGTAGAATAATGCTGTCGGAGCGCTTTCTAATGATTGCCAGATCAGAATAGGCATTGCTGTAGCGCTGTGGCTCCAAAAGGTGCACCATCGGAGTGCTTTCATCTACCGCAGGAGCGCTGAAAACCTTGCCGGAGCACCCTAATGCACTACCCGGGCGCCCTAATGCACTACCGAAGCGCTACGGCTCCAGCGACCCTATTGTCAGAGCGAAATGTCTCCAAAAGGTGTACTGCCGGAGCGAGATCACGTAATGCCAGAGTAAATTTGTCTACTGCCGGAGCGCTGTGGCTCCAGAAGGTGTACTACTGGAGCGAATGTTTGTATCGTCGGAGAGCATTTTTGTACCACCGGAGCGACGTAATCAACCGCCAGAGTGCCCTAGCTCCAGAAGGTCTACTGCCGGAGCGAGTTTTCATATCGTCAGAGCACGTTATCTTCATTGTTGAAGAGAGAGAGAGAAAAGGCATGTGAAAAAGGGTATTTTAGATTTTTGTTTTATTTCTTTTTGGGTTAGGGGGTTTTTGGGAAGATAAGTTGTTAATGGAAAAAATGTGAGAGAATAAAGTTGGATGGGGGTAAGTTGAATAGGTAGTGTACATTGGGGGGTTTTTATAATTTTCCCTATAAAGAACAATGAATGAATTATATCCAAGTTATCTCTCTCTCTCTCACCCACCCACACACACATATATATAGGAAAAAGTTTATATAAGGATGCAACCTTATAATGTAGAACTACGGATGCACCAAAAAAATTCATCGAAAAAGGTAGTTTCAATGTTGAAAACCTTTGATTGATAATCTCGACATCGAGATGTATGACCATGAAAACTAAAAAGACTTTAAGTCTCAGAAATAGGGTATTTTACAACATATTATCTACACCGTGCATTTTCAAGATTTTCATATGTTTATAGATCTACTTGATTTTAACCATTTTTTAAATTTAAAATTTTATAATTAGATATAGAAATAGATTTTGAGATAATCCTAAGAACATTTTACATCAAAATTATATACCATGATAAAATTTGAAGGTGCAACTTACCTCTACAGTTATGGATGCATCTGTATGCCAACTGCACCCATA
>NW_006497511.1:2449279-2474158 GCF_000471905.2 Amborella trichopoda
ATATATATATATATATATATATATATATATATATATATATAGAGAGAGAGAGAGATGGTTCATAGAAAAGAACATTCATCTTGGGATAAAACTCCATCAAAAAATTGTCATTGACAGCAAAAATGGAGTTCCATACACCTCAGCAAAAGAATACAATTTCTTGTTATCTACAATAGAGAGAGGAACCTGTTAGAAAATATCTTTTGGGTTCACGTTTTGCTGGGTCGGTCTTCATCCCTCTCATCTCTTATCGAGTGTTAAAGATGTTTCAACTGAATACGTTAATGCAAAATTTATCGTACAAAGCCAATGGGCTACATAAAATGATGAGTCGTAATGGATGGAGAGGGCTACATAAAATGATGAGTCGTAATGGATGGAGAGGGCTACATAAAATGATGAGTCGTAATGGATAGAGAGAGGGAGACGGAAAGAAAGAGAGAGAGTTCGTTACCCAATAAAAGAGAGCATGAGAGAAAAGTGCGGGATCTATTTTTGGGTTAAAAGATTTAGGTGTTACCGGCTGAGTGGGCTGTATCGGTGAGGGGTGATTTCATCTCAAGATGAGGTCTTGATCCAACGGCTAGTAGCCAAAACCACCTGTATTGAAAATATCAAAAATTACAACCACCACCCAAGAATAGACTTTCCATTAAACTTACCCGAACCAAACTTTTTTCCACTTTTTACCCCAATAATATACTTTCCTATCAATACCCCCAAGTAAAAAAATGTGCATTCTTTTGATGAAAATACTTTTTTCCGCATATAAAAAATTAAGAAAAAACTACATACATATCAATTATACTTTGCGTTATTATGGATGTATCAAATAGTTTTCGTTATTGCATGCATGTCCAATTTTTACCTTTTATAACGTAATTTTTTTAAAAAGATGACTTTACTTTTTTTCGGGTCTTGAACAACCGAATTGAAGGGTTTTTCGGATATTCAATATCCAAAATAACCCGAAAGTTTAACGTTCACATTCTCTTTTTCGGATGTTCAATATTCAAAATGTAATATTTTCGGATGTCTAACATTGGCTTTGTACGATAAATTTTGCATTAAATTTTCCCATTGGCTTTGTACGGACATTCGAAAATGTTAAACTTTCAGGCTATTTTCGGACGTTGAACATCCGAAAAAACCTTTCAATTCGGTTGTTCAATACCCGAAAAATGGTAAAAATCATCTTTTTAAAAAATTTACATTATGAAAGGTAAAAAACAGACTGACACGCAATAACGGAAACTATTCGGTACATCCGTAATAACACAAAATATAACGGATATATGTATAATTTTTCCAAAAACTAATTTTGGGTAGACACTCGCGTGGGCTTAGGCACAGTGCCAAAAGCGATATAGGCCGTCGGACCACCATGTACCGGTTGCCAGACCCCATTAAACTATTAAAAGTGTCGTCCTGCCTTCATTATCAATTGGACCGCATATATAAAAAGTGTCAAACCGCATGCTTGTCCAAGAACAGAAGTGCTGGACTGCCATAGGGACCTGCGGTCTGTGGATTGCATTTTTTCAGGAAAAAAGTGTTGGGTCGCAATGTACATTTGTCGGACCGCATGTTTATTCAGAAAGAATAATGCCGATTGCCATGTATATTTGCCGGACCGCACGTTTGTTCAGAGGAGAGGCATGTGTAAAAGTCAAGGAAGGGTAATTTAGTATTTCTTTTATTTTTTAGTTTTGGTTGGGGGTATTTACTAGGAAAGTATATTTTGGGGTAAAAAGTGAGAAAACAAGTTTGGTTGGGGGCAAGTTGCATGAGAAGTCTATTCTTGGGGGTTGTTTGTAAATTTCCCTGAATTCTCTTTCTTTTTTTTCCTTTTTTTTTCTCTTTTTTTTTTTTTTTTGTTTTTTTCCGATACATTGACGGCATGAATGTAGGGTGGGAAAACGAGTATCTATTAATAAAAAAAAGGTAAAAGTTGGACTAAGAAACTCTTCCCTTTCTCACTCCAACTACTGCCTATAAAATAAGGCTTTTTCTCGTTGATTAAGGCATATTTTTATTTTCAATATGTAGCTACTTGATCGCCTCCATGATATGTTTTGTACCTATTTGGGCGATTTGTCACATTCATTGTGTCGTCTGAAAGCTGGACTATGTAACCTGGGCAAGTGTACATTGATTAATTTTTTTTTCTTTTCTTTATGTCACCATTCGAATTACTTACGAATGTCCAAATACATGATGAAAAATAATAAAAACACAAAGATCTCAATGACTCTCACTTAATGCCACTTTAACAACTTTTATTACGTAAAAAAAATTGTGTAAATTTGATATTGGGATCATGAAGCACATAATAATCATATGAATAAGAAATCACTAGAAAGTATAAAAGGAAGATGCTAGAGATTACCTCAATCGAGCTTTGTACACCCTACACCGGGTCTCCTCCTTCGATGGCGCAGAGGATCACGCTTAGATGTTCGATCTAAAGGTTTTTCAACACTTAAATTGTTATTTTGATGAGTTATTAGGTGATGTTTTACTTATTTTGATAGGAAAATTACAAAAAAACCCCCTTGATCAAACTTTCTTTACAACCTACCCAACCAACTTTTTAATTGCAACATTTACCAAAAAACATGCTTTTTTAACAAATACCTCCTAATAAAAAATTTATAGTTTTTAGGACCAAAATGCCCTCTCTCTTCTAATACTACCTACTTGACTTTTCTCATAAAAAAAGCGGTCTGATAGTATAAACAAGCGGTCTGGTACTGACAAAGAAAGGTCCGACAATAGGCCCATGAGGTCCAACATTGCCAAAGAGCGGTCTGGCAAAAGGTCACTGCGGTCTGGCAATAGACCCATGCGGTTCGACAATAGGTCTAAAGTACGATCGGGGAATATCAAAGAGCGGTCCGACACTTTGTTTTTAGTTTAACGGGGTTTGGCAATTGGTAAATGACACGTGAATGTCCGGCCAAAATTAATTTTTTATGTATGAAAAAATGCATTTTTGTTAAAAAAAAATATCTTTTTTTATTTGAAGGTATTTGCTAGAAAAATATAGTTTTAGGTAAGAAGTGGGGAAAAAAGTTTGGTCAGAGGTAAGTTGCATGACAAGCCTATTCTTCGGTGTTATTTGATAAAATCTCTTAAACTATTTAAAAAAAAAAAAAAGACAAAAAATAATGAAAAGATAACAAAAGAAAACGATACAATGACCATCGGCCCCACCAACCCCGTATTAAGACACAAAAAAGATGGCGCGATCACAGGCATGAGAAAACAACCCACGGTACCCATATCTATTTCCTAGGAAAAAATCAGGCTGACGTGAGTGGGACCCATTGCCTGAAAGCGCGGCCAAAGGTCGGAACAAAGTAAAAGCCCAACTCCTCCTCGTTGTGGCCCTTTTCGTACAGTCGCTTATTTTGTCACCAAACATTCTCCTGCAACCCGGTTGTTGGAGATGGGAGAGGCGACCCCGCCCCTCCGTTTCCGTGCGTTTTAGGGCTCAGGCGGAATATCCTTTGTGCACGTAACAATGACGGGTGCTCCATATGTGTTGTTGAGAGCAGAGGAGGAGGAGCTTAGGAGCCATGAGCAGCAGTCTCACTCTATCCCTCCTTCTCAACCTCGGCTCGCATCTCTTGATGTATTCCGTGGCTTCACAGTCGCTGTAAGCAATCTCTCCCTTCACTTCTTCTTTGAAATGCTCCTGCATTAAATTCAATGTGGAATAAGGGAGGGTTCTTCATAGATTCATGGAGCTTCAGATTCTCCCCACTCCAACTAGTGTGCTCTCGAGTTTGTGGCTTGCGAGTGGAGTATCTTTTTTACTAATTGCTAGTTGAATTCTCACTTTTATGCCAAGTGGGATGGAACATGTTGACATTTGCATTGATCGCAAGTGTTCATATTGATGAATAGCAAGTCTAGTCCAATCTTCTTTGCCCCCTTCACTGTCCTGAATCTTGAGTTTATCTCAAGCTTTGGATGTGTAAAACAGGGGAGTATGTGAGAGTACTTTTCTGCGGCGATGATTCACTCGAATCGTTCTACACCCAATTTCCTAAAGCTGTGAATATCGCATAATTTTCCCTCGTGGAGTTAGAAAGCTCCAGCTAATCAAGTCTTAATGCCTAAAATGAAATAATTAGAAATCAAACTACACTTGCATTCCTTTGTTATTACTTGCATATGTTTGGAAGGAAATAACTCATATTCCTTATGTGATTTTGTGAACTTTTGCTCAGTACCTCTCTTCCTGTTATGAGGTTATGGCCTAAGGGCCTGACTAATATCTATTTTCTTTGTATGGATATGTGTATTGGCGTCTTACACATATATGAGTTACAAATGCCAATCTCAAAAATGACCTTTCAAACACGATATGTATCTACATATTTAAATATGGGAGATGTGTGATTTTATATTGCATTAGTACATTTATTATGAAATTTAAAGAAAAGATGTTGAGAAAACGTGTCTACATGTAGGTTATTTTTGGAATGGCATGGCTCTTGGGAACCTAAAACATATGAAAATGACAAAAACTGACAAGTTGTCTCCTCACTCACTGAACACACTTTGATATGAAACTGACAAATTTTGGCTCCAATCCATGCATTCAGTGGTTTCAACGTAAACAAATGTCTGGAAACTAACCTCTCGTGTTGTTGGTCAGAGAATTGAGGATGATTTCTTTTCTGGAAGCCAAAACTTGGCCCTCTTTGTATGCAGTTTTACGCCTTACACAACAACTTAAAAATAACACGAGTACCAAATCCCCAAACTTATATGTTGAGAAGGTGAGCTATCCTTTTATACCTCATCAATTCACACAACAGTCACTGATGGTTTTATGAAACACTTTTATATGGTTGTTCAAGTTTTATAAACTAGTAAACAGGTTTTTTTCTATTGCCCATTAAGCTATTTCTTTTCTTTGCTTTCTGTGCCTTCCTCTTTATCTTTTGTGGAAGGAAATCATCTGAAGCCATGGTTGTGGCTCCCATGCATGGTTCTGTCACCCAAACATTAGATGCATCTAGGGAATGAGGAGGAAAACACAGCCTTTGTCTTCTCATTCTCACAATGGCTTGGTGTTTTATATTATGCGAGAATACATAGTGTCTTAGGGCATGGACTTGTTGTCAACCTACTTAAAATATCCCCAAAATGACAATGGCTTTACCTAGGAATTCAAACATAGGCATGGCAATGTCCCATATCCCACTCTCTATGTACACTTTGTGACCATGTATCAATGGCATTCGTGGCATCCTTGCACATGCAAAGAGTATATAGAGTGGTCTCGTGCTTCATCCTCTAATTTGCATTCCAGTCTTCTCAGAGATACATAACTCAAATGTCGTCAAAAAGCAATTGTTTTAAGTATCCTTTTTACACTTTTCCTATTGTCCTCGCCAAAAGCTACATTAGTTCAATTTCTTAGAAATAAAAACCCTACACTCAGATTGCTTAAAGCATATATTGTTTATTCATTTCATTTGAATGCATTTCTTGAGATATTAATGAACAATCTTCGTAAGGTCAAAAATTGAATTTATTATTTATGGAAAAGCCAAAAATATTCTCAAAATAAGGAAGGGGAGTGATCTTGTTGGCATTTTAATGTTTGGAAGCAGTTTGTAGTTTGTTTATCATACAACTCTAACTGCTTGTGTTTCTTGTGCTTGAATATCCGTAACTCCGGTGTTTGTATATTTGCTTATGATGCTCATAGAAAACTTCAAAATCTTTGTAATGGACTGATTTTAAGTGCATAGGCTTTAAGGGTTTCAAACTTCCAGGCGTCATTCTTGACTTTAGTTATATGACTTTCTTCTATAATGCAGTTGATGATCTTTGTTGATTATGCTGGTTCAATAATTCCTTTTGTGGCTCATGCTCCTTGGGATGGTCTAAGGCTGGCCGATTTTGTTATGCCCTTTTTCCTCTTGATTGCTGGAATTTCTATTGGACTCGTCTACAAGGTGTGGAGTTTCTGCTTGGCTTGTCTAGATGTTATTGGATATCTTTAATGATCTTACCATAAGCAAATTGCTGATTATGTGCTTGTTCACAATCCAATATTTCCCATCTGGGGCACTTCGGCCTGTTACCAGCCATCTAAGCTTTCATTTGTGGAATATGAATTGAGTCGACTTTATGCATTTTCTGTTTGTGCAATGCTGAATTGCTGGGATTGCTTGTTGTTGCTCAAAAATTGTTTCTAAGAGTCTTCTATTAAGGACAGGACTTGTATGATTTTTGCTTTATTCCAGTTATAGAACATTCTATTCTTTCTATAAACTACACAAATTTAGGCGGTGTGTCACTGATAGGAAACTGAATTTCTGGTGTGAATATAGATCAGTCTAGATACGCTTGAATTAGATAACAAGTTACGAAGGCATCAACATTTCACTGATGCCGTGAATAATATCTTAGTGCATCTCCTCCTATTTCATGGTTATTGGAATACATCCACTTTTTCAAGCTAGATGGAAATCAAAGTCGCATCTCTTGTCTATATTGTAGAAAAATGTTGATTTTTCATCTGACTCAAGCAGGTGAAAATTTTTTGAATCTTACGAAGTATATCTAGCTAGAAGAGTTTTCAGTTCACCCCAATACTCAAGGAGTTTGAGGAACTCTTTTTCAGTTGTCAGTTTCTTGCAGCACAATTACATTTCTTTTGTGGACCATGGAAGCTGGAAAGAATAAGCATAAGTTACCTACAAGATAAACTAAAAGAATCCAGCTTCAAGTATGAAGTTATGATAAAAATTGGAGCAGCCTAATTGGGAAAACTATAGCTGTGGATATCCCAACCTAAGTGTTGATCCTCTCGCAGTCCCGCTTCAAGCAATTATGGGGAAAACTATTTTCTGGTGAAATATATGTTATATCTCAGATTTGCTGGAATTATAAACATGAGACTCAATCTCTTTTGTAATTGGAGTCTGTGGTGATTCAAATCTTTCTAAGGGTGTGTTTGTCAACTGGAACTTCAGTTATCATACAACTGCAGTTCCAATTCACTGGCCAAGTTCCAAGCTTGGTTATCGGTGAGGTTTATGGTTTGGGAAGACCATCTCATGCAAAAACGTGACGTGCGGTCATCCAACCCACCCCATGGAGAGCGGCACTTCATGTTTTTATTTTCGCTCTCCTTTATCTCAAAACCGTGGCCTAAGAAAAAAAGCATTCTCGCCCAAAGAACAAAAGAAGAGGCATTCCCGGTCCCCAAATATGTAAGCTTTCTTCTCTCTCTCTCTCTCTCTCTCTCTTTCTGTCTCCTCTTCCTCTCTCCTTCCTCTTCCTCCTGAGTTCTCTCTTTCACTACTTTTATCCTCTTTCCTCTTAGCTCTCTCTCTCTAACCTTCATCTCCCTATCAACTATTAATGACTTTATCTCACTTTCTCTCTCTACATTTCTATACCTAACACTTCAGCATTCAATCCCTCTTTTGAACTAGAGTTCCCCTTAACGTCTCTCTCCCTAAGGCCCCTCTTACTCCTACAACACCATCCTCTTCTCTCTCCTCAAATCCAGCTACTTCCAATCAGGTGAAAACATTTTCTTCATCACTCTACAATGCTCCTCTGTTTTCTCAAATCACCCAAAATTTAAATGGCTATGAACCTCTTTTGAACCATGAGAGAGGATTTGAACCCAAAACTTACAATTTCAATAAATTGACTGTTGGGCTCTGCTCAGTTGGTAGAGTTAAGGAAGCTGTTGAATTGTTCAATGAAATTACTCAAAAGTTATGTGAAAACCAGACATTTATACATGTACACATGGCATGGATGGTCTTTGTAAAGTGGGGCGATCAGATGAAGATGAAGGGGTATTGCTTGAGGAAGCCATTAATGCAGGTATCAAGCCAACCCCAATGGCTTATAATGCTTTGTTCAATGGTTGCTATAAAGAAGGAAAGACTTTTAGAGGGGTTGAGCCTTTTACAGGAGATGATTGAGAGGAAAATTAAGCCTGATTTCATTAGCTATGCAACTTTACCTTATGGTTTGTTGAAATGGAATAAAATCAAAATGGGTCTGCAATTTTATGATCGAATGGCCAGACCACGTGAAAAAACCTTGAATAAGCTTGCTCGAGGTCTTTGTAGACTTTCTTTGTGTAAAGAAATCTCTTTGGTAGATGTAGAGACAGTTTTTAGGAGAATTGGGGAGTTGGCGTATGTACCATCTGCTCATACTTAATTGTCTAATGATTCATTCTCTTCCCCCAAGAGGAGAGATGGGGAAAGCTTTGTCAATTCTAAGTGAAATGAACGAAAATGGGCTTCCTCCGTAGAGAATGACTTATAACACTGTGATTAAGAAGCTTCGTAGCAAGGGGAGGGTGGATGATGCAATGGGTGTGATGAAACTCATGTTAGAGAGACAAACAAGTCCTAGTAAAGCTGCATACAGCACTTGGTTCAAGAATTTAATCAATTGGGTCGGGTCTTTGATGCTGGTAAGGTTTATGCAATTGCATTAAAGGGAGGGATTGTTCCTTGTCAGCAACCAGCTGAAATATTGGTTATGGAAACTGATTTTGTGAAGTTAGCACCATTTGATACTAGATTTTTGATTCTTATGCAATGCATCTGATGCATTCTCAGAATACAAGTCGATCCCGAGGAATTATTGACATTAAATCTTGGAGTGGGAAAATGGCTTTGTCCTATGATTAAGCGTATGACTTGGAACTTCTGTGAAAGGGCTTTTGACAAGGGGAAGAGAGTATGACTTGTAACACTTATCAAAAAGGATTTTGACAAGGACTTTTGGATTGATTTCTGGAGATCTAAATCTGGGATTTTAATTAGGACTCGGGGAAGTGGCTTCTCATTCAATCTGATTTTCCTTGTAGCTAATTCATCGTTTTTTTACGCTGTGTCTGAGTCCCCTTGAAACAATGTCATTTTGTAGACGATTTTCATAATTATGTCGTTTGTTGCAGGTCTTGAGAACTTGAGACTGAGCTTAAGAATCATAGCACGGTGAATTGTTCAGAAAAACAATTGTCTTTTTCTTCTTCTTCTATATTTTTTGTTCATGAGATCAGCAAATGACATACATTTCGTTGCAAGAACTAACCATGTCAACTTGAGTTATACAGTAACCAAGTTTTATAAATGAAAATGTTGGGATGTGCCTGAGTTTTTCCTTTTATATATTTTTTTTGTTGATTTGACTAACAGAGTGCTCCATCTGGTTTGATAGAATTTTGTTATGTTTAGTTGATGAGCTGGGGTTCAAATCTCATGGCCTACACTCCGCAGAAATCTTTGTCACAAAATTTGGAAGAACTTGTTGAGCATTTTCATGTTTATTGTTTTACACAGCGAGTTGGTCTTGGGAGTGACCAAGTTGGCACCTGAGTTCGATTTTTGAAGCACTGGTGTATTGTGAAAGGAGTTTTGAAGTGCTCTTTTCATATAAGCAGATGAAAAGAAGCATTTTTTTCATATAAACAGATGAAAAGAGTCATTGCTTTTTTCTGCTAGGAATTTATAATTTAGGGCCTTCTCGTGGAGTCTGAAAGACTTCCTTCTTCTAGTATGGGAGAAGTTTGGTTTGATGAAGAGTGTTTGTTTGTGCTTTCATGTCTAAAAGTGTTGACACAATGTCCAAGTGTCGACATGTGATGAGGCCTAAAAAATGACGTGTCTAGGTGACGTAGCTTTGTTTGGGTGTGGGAGATGTCTGCTTTGGTGAAATGTGTGTGTCTGTGTGTTTGTGTTTAAGCTGAGATTACACCCGCAAATGTCTGGTTCAGATATGGAGCTGGAACCCTATAATGGAGCCTTGAAGTTAGAAATTCACGCCATGGGATTCACATTCTTGCTAGTTTCCAAATTCAGTATTACTGGGGTAACTGGGCTCTTCAATTGTTTAGAGAAAAAAGGAAAAAATGAAAAGAAAAAGAAAATTAAGGGTCCAAATGCTAAATTTTCTTTGAAATTGATCCAAATTCCATGTAAGTGTTATATTTAACTCTGCTGAATTCTACCAAAATTGGTGGCTGGTTAGATATTTGGCCATGATTTTCACAACAAAAATTTGTTAAATTGGCATGGTGGGTGAATCAAGTATAACAACATGATCTATACCAAGAATTCTTTTGAATTTTCTTTTTAATGGGTTCTTCTGAAATATGTGATAGTGGATACAAGACTAGAGCAAATTTCCAAGCCCAAAAACAAGGCAAAATGGGCACCTTCAACAAGCCACTTGCTAAAAACCAAGCTAAGTGAATAAGTTATAACCCTTTGAATAACAATTACAACCATTTCTAGTCTTATATAACCATTGTAAATAACCTAAATACCAACCCCTTATGGGGCAATTACATATAAAGCAAGACTAGCGTATGAATTACATTTTTATAGCACATATTACATAAACTGTGTCTCAAAGCTTAAATATATTATGCAACTACTCTAAACAAAATTCTAAGGAATAAAATCAACTAAACAGGGAATTAAAATGCCAAATTAAAATAGGGAAGCCATGTTTCGAACTTTTTACGTCGGGGCCACGCAATCGGGCCCTATAAAGCCTTAATTTTGTCCCTTCGGATTGTACAAAAATGGTTCAATCTCACAAGAGTATCTAATACAAATGGAAAGCAATTACACACCTTAAAATAACTTTTTAAAATCTCAACACATTGGCATTATCATCCAAAACAGAATGCAAAAGGTTTGAATCGAATCAGATAAAGAACAAGAGAGTTATGGTCAAACTATACACGGTGGTCCCTCAGACCACCAAAACAGTCTTGTATGGAAAGATTATGAACTCCCATAGGTAAAAACGTGATGAAAAAGTTCTGGAAATTGAGTGACAATGTGACTAAATTATGGATTTGAGGCAAAGTAATCAATGGATACTATGCATGATCATGGATTCTCATGCATATAAGCTATAACTCATTAAGGACCACACTATGAATAAGCATGATGAAAAAGATGATCAAATGGGGATTCTAAGATTAATGAAACTTTTCTAAATTCAAAACTTCAGCAACTATAGATGCTAAGAATATGATCTTATGAGAAAAGAAAATTCAATGGAGATTACTTTGATAAATGCACACTATGGACTTAAGCATAAGAAAGGAGGACCACCATCAAGTTCGTCATTAATGGAACTCTAAAAGCTCTCTCTCACAAAACCTTAGAAGAAGGGGGGGAGCACCAATTTTCCAAAATGGTTCAAGAGTTGAGATAGTTAGGTTTTGAGATCTCATGATGTGCTTTTATAGCATGGGTGTAACTTTGGACTCAATCAACACCCTTGATGCACTAATCCAAAGGCACATACCCTTAGTTTTTTTAATAATGTATTAGAGTAGATAACTACAAAGGCTAAAGGGCAAAGAAGCAATTGGCAAAGCTCATACATGTGGAGATATTCTATTTTATCAAAGCCAATCACTTTGCGGATCTAAAATTTCAAACCAATCAATTTAAAGATAATGTCCCTTTCACATATGTGTGTGAAGATATTTTTCAACTCAAATTTGAAAATACATTTTCTCTTTAATATCAAATAAATAAATTAATTAAACTTCACACTTGCCTTGCATGACCCATGTGTGAGTTAATTATGACATGTGATAAAAAAGGGGTTTTATAACATTATATAACAAAATATAACAATAAATAACAAGACACCATAACACAACCCCTTATAAAACAAGCAACCAAATGCTAATCTAGTCTCCCGCCTAGAGATCAGCGCCCAGCTAGGCGGTGATCCTAGAGTGAGGCGTGGGGTGCCACGTGGTAGCCCTATGGCCACTCGGACACCACATGGCGCTACCAGGTCAGGACTAAAGTAGAATTTGAGTCAAACAATTTGAAAACCCTCATTTTTTTAGCAAATGAAATTCCGAAAAAATACTTTAAAATTCACAATAAATATTTAAAGTATTTTTGAGCAATTATTAGCTTTTTCTGATCATCATAAAATCAGACAAAAGGTATAGTGAGATCTTAGGCTAGTAACTATAGGTATTGGAGTACTCCATTAGGCTAGTCTCGAATGATGTTTCGCCGAGTCTTAGATCGACCCAATAGACCTACGTTTCATGGTCTAAAGCAGGGACACATAATTGACCATATTAAAGCCGTTAAGCCAGAACTTTCGATTGAAATAGAACCATTACTATCATTACCTAGATCTTCCATAATCTTTAAGAAGTCAAATATAATCCTTTATATTTTAAAAGTTCCACTTGAATAGAAAACCAACTGTATTTTAAAATCAAAAGATTCCCTATCTAACTATCTTCAACTAAAAGTGGCACATTTAAATTTAAATAAGTGGGGAATTTAAATAAGTGGGGCGTGCCAAAGTTTGTTTTAAAAAAGATGGGGCATGCCGGGGGGTCATGAGGGCCCCACCTGGGTGGCACACACATGTGAGGGTTGGATCCTTGGTCCTCACATGTGCCTTATCAAGTTCTGAAAATTTCAACAAAAATATGTAAGAAAAACATTTCTAATACCTAAATAAAATATACTAGAGGTGGATTGGTACCAACGAAACAAAATTAGTAATAATAAGGCACTCTACTTGACCTGAAAACCAGGATTCACTACTGTTTCCTATCCAACCCAACAAAGGCCCATGACCGACAGTCTCAAAGCATGGGCTCATGATTGGCTTATCAAAATTGGATAATAAATAGTGGGCTTCTGGAATGTAAATTATAACTCCTGCCTTTAAGAGAAAGTCTAGCTCGTGTCACTACAGTGCAAAATGGGCTCTCTCTATGTACATGTGCATGTGCCCCTCTAAAGGGCTATATCCCAATAATGCGGTTGTCATGTATGCATGTCATGCAGAAGTTTGTTGAGGCTTTGACTATTGCTCTCACAGGCCTACAACTGCGCACAAGAGACCATACAATTCTCCTAGCCTACAAAAAAAAAAATGTTCTTAGGCATCTCTCCGATCTCAACAAGGGATAACCCATTGTAAACCCTTCTCTGTAATGCTACATACCTAGGAGTAAGGGTTTTGGACATAACTATGGCTATAAACTGCCCAACCATTTGTCAGTCAACACACATACTTCCATTAAAGTGCATATTCCACTATAAAATATCATATTTATAAGCTCTTTAGGCCTTTAAAGGCCACAAAACCCAAAACGTGCCACCCCTTGATGCTTATAGGGGGTGGCATGCCAACTAGAGAGAGAAGAGAGAGAACAAGAGAGAGGTGAGAGAGAGGGGTGTGGAGGAGAGAGAAGGTTGAAAGAGATAAGCTAGAAAATAATTGTGTAGAGAGAGGGGATTCCCCTCCTTATATAGGCCTTAAGGGCCTTAAGTATGCCTATCCGAAAGTGTGGCTCATCACGACCAATAGGATTTTAGGAAATATGTGAGGTGAGAGATGATTAAATCTAAGCAATCCATCCCATCAATCAACCATCATGATTTAGGGAGGAATTGTGGGAATCTTATCCCCTGAATCTTTGATCCATATCAACTTATAGTCAAACTAGGATAAAACCAATCTAAATCTAATCTTCTATATCTCCCAAGATTGTAGGATTTCAAAAAAGATAAAGACGTGTTCAAATATCTTTTAAAAAACCAACTCCCACAAAATAAGCACAATTTTATCTCAATAAATTTCCTTAATTTAAAACAACCTTTTTAAAATTAAGACAACTACAGAAGAGAAGAAGGGGGGCATGCCACCTCCATGAGTAAAGTGTGGGCCCCAAGGGCTCCATGCCCCACTTATGTGGTGCGGCACACATGGATCCAAGGGCGCCACACGTTCCACTCCATGCTATCAAATTTTCAGAAACATCCTTTTTAAGGATTTTATAGCTGAAAATGATTTAAAAATTCTGGATTTTTTTTTTTAAAATTCACAGAAACAAGTGTTACACTGAAAACAAAATATGTAGAAGTGGAGTAGTACTAATGGGTTAAGATAAGTGACTGTTAGGACTCTACACCCGACCCAGTAACTGTGATCCTCAATTATCTTCTCAAACCGACCCAATGAGACCTATGACCCACATATTTATACAGGGGCTCATGATTGGCTCGTCAAAGCCCGTCATTAAATATGGAACCACGGTCTCAGAATGTGGATTACATGTTCTCCCTTTACTAGCAAGACATATATCACATATCACTATATTGTGAAGTAGGGCTCTATCTATGCACATACACATATATCCCTTTTAAGGGTTTCTTCCCGTTAATGTGGTTGTTATATGTACATGCTGTGCAAAAATTTGCTGAAGATTTAGCACTCGCTTTTAAAGCTCTACATCCGCACAGGAGACCACAAAGTTCTCTTGGCCTACAAAACATCCCTGGGCATCTCTTTGACCTTAACAAGGGATAACACTCTAGAAACCGTCAATAGTAGTGCTATGTGCCTAGGGATAAGGGTTTGGACAAGACTAGGCTCCTAGACCGCCTAACCCTAACTTAACCAACCAACATACACACTCCCGCAAAAGTACATTATCCACTATAATTGATTTTTTACATGCTCTCACGGCCTTTATAGGCCACGAAACCCCAACATGTTTGATATTAACTGCTAACCACTCATGCCCAAGCTCAATCCGTATTCTGCTTCCGAGTTTTCTAAGTCTAAAAGAATCTAATTAATTTTATTCTAAATTGTTTGCGTGGTTGTGCTTAATAGTAGCATGATAACTTTTATCATGTTGGAATTTGAAATAATTGTTGAGGTTGCCAGGAGTATCAGCAGAAAATATTCTGTTGATACCTAATACAAGAAAGTGCTCAAGATGGCTCATGTAGCATAGGTGCCGTAGTTTTCATCTAGTGGTAAAATATTTGATATGCATGGGGAGGGTCAGAGTTGCAAACCTTGAAATTTATCCCAATAAAAATAAAGTGACTTATGCCCTTTTCCTTTCTGTTTTGGAGTGGATGTGATTCATTATACAGATATTATGTTCACTACTTCAATGAAAGAAACTTTGAGTGGGTTGTTGGAACAGTGAATTGTTCCCATTTTAAATGGGATGCAAGTGATGAGGAGCTGTGACTCCCTTTGTTGTGGTCTTGACGTTTGTGAACTTTAATGGGAACCCTGCATGAGTTACCTTGATGATCCTTTAATGTGAAGAAAATCCCAGCTGAAAACGAGTTGTATTGGAAGATACGGGAAATTACTGTATCCTGGTGGGTTTGATGATTTCATCATAACATGGATGCGTGTTCATCCCTTAAATAACCAGTCAACCATTTTATTATGTTTATTAATACTTTCAATACGTGATTTTATAGAATATTTGATTGATTTTTTGTTTAGGTTTCTTCGGTGGAACTTTCTTATCAGTACACTCTCAACCAGACTACTTACTATTAGAAAATTTTAGGACTAGGGCTGGAATAGAATGCCAGTGGATTGTTTGAACTGAGAAAGATTTCTTACAACATTATCTACACTATTTCGTTAATAGGGTAGGTTTGAGTGGTTACTTTTATGATCTGAAATTGAAATATAAATTGTATATTGTCAATTCTCATGGAGATGCTATGTTTATTGAAACATGTGGAGATATCACCACAAATCTTGTAGTGAGATCACATTTGCATTGTGATCTAGTCAGGTTGATTTGAGTTTCTAGTAAACTTGTGATGATTTGGTAATGGGTAAATTATATAACAAAAATTTCAATTATAAACAATTATTTCCTAATTCAGATGCAAGTGTCATCTAACAATAAGGTAGGGTTTTACATTAGTGGGTAGAAATTCTTTGAATGGGGTCGCAAATATGGATCTGCTTGACATTAACATTTACTTCAGGTTTTTCTATTTCTTGTTTCATATATTTCTATATAGACTTGATCTTACATTATGGGCTTATGCTATTTGTCACTTTTCTGTTTGAGTTGTTGTCTTATGTACTATTACTTCTAGATGGATGGGATCTTTTTATTATTTTGATGGATGACTCGAATGGATGTATAAATTAGTATACTTTCAAATATTTTGGTTTTTGCATGGACCATGAATTACACATTGAATTGTATTTGTGAGAAGTTAAAAGAATCACACCTTGAACTTTATTTACTCAACTATAAAGGTATTTTTTGATCCATGAAAATTCAAGAGAATAATAGAATTGAATAGAGGTCTAAGAAGGGTGATGACCTTAAACTTTGCCTTAACCCATCCCATGCTCGGGTAAAGGGGCATGGTTGTGTTAGGTAGGCAGCCAATGTAAAATTTTGCCAAAACCATAATGAATCCTGATAAACTTATAGTATTTGCTTATGCTAGAGCATTCTCCCGAAGTGACACGCTGTACCGGAACTTGGGTATAGTGAGAAATGATCAAGGGGTAGCTAGGGCGTTCCCCAGAAGCGACGCGCCTGGTTGCGGTGAAAAATAGGCCCCACGACACCCTGGGCAAACGAGGGTAAAGAAGTTAGTCCAAGAGAATAAGATTTGTTTAGCCACATGGAACGTAGGAACGCTTACAGGTAAGAGTATGGAGTTAGTGGATAAAGACATGGAGGAGAAGGGTTGAAAGTAATGAGCGTCCAAGAACTAGGTAGTGGAATTTAAAAACTGAGAAAATCGACTTAATTAAGGATAAATTAGTTGAAGAAGAAAAATTGAACTTTGAACATGATGCCAATTTAATATGGAATTAGAGCTGAATGGATCAAGAAAGTGGCAAAAGAAGTTTTAGGAGAATCTAGAGGGAAAAGAAACTTCGATAAGGAAACTTGGTGGTGGAATGATGAGGTCCAGAAGGCCACTAGCGAAAAACGATTATGTTATAAAACTTGGTAGTGTAATAGAGACGATCAAAACTTAGAAGAACATAAAAATGCTAAGAAAAATGCTATACAAATAATAAGTACAACTAAAATTAAGGCATATGATAATCTATTCAAAAAACTGGGAATAAGAGAAGGTGAAAAATATATCTTCAAATTAGCAAAAATAAGAGAGAAAAAATGTAGGGACTTAAGCCATATTAAATGCATTAAGCGTGAGGATCAAAGGGTCTTGGTAAAGGATGATGAGGTCAACGAAAGGTGAAGAGTCTATTTTCTAATGTTATTAAATGACAAATACAATGGGAACATAGTGGTTTAAAGGACTGTTGGTACAAGTGATGGTGGAGGTCATAGATACATTTGTAGGATTAGGATATCGGAAGTGAAAGAAGCTTTGAAAAGGATGAAGATATGAAGGATTTAGGACCGGATGGCATCCCGATAGAGGTTTGGAAGTGCATGGGGAATTGGCATTAACTTGCTGACAAAGCTATTCAACAAGGTATTGAGAACAATGAAAATGCTAGACGACTGGAGAAAAAATATTGTGGTACCTATTTACAAGAACAAAAGGGACATACAAACTTGTGCAAACTATCAAGGGATCAAGGTTATGAACCATACTATGAAGCTCTGGGAAAGAGTCACTAAGCAACGACTAAGGTATGAAACGAGTGTATCTGAAAACCAATTTGGTTTTATGCTAGGAAGGTTAACAACTGAGGCTATATTCGTACTTAGGCAACTGATTGAGAAGTTTAGGAAGAAGGGAAAGGACTTCCACATGGTCTTTATTTATCTAGAAAAAGCTTGATAGAGTACCTGAAGATTTGATTTGGTGGGTGTTGGAAAAGAAAGACATTCTCTAAACACTACATCGACTGGGTGAGAGATATATATGATGGAATGATTACTAGTGCACAAACAATTAGTGGAGAGACGAGTGGGTTTTCAGTGACAATAGGTCTACATCAAGGGTTAGCATTGAGCCCATACCTCTTTGTCTTAGTTATTGACGACTTAACTAGGCACCTATAGGATGAGGTACCATGGTGCATATTATTCGCAGATGACATAGTTTTGATTGATGAGAGGTGCAACTGGAATTTTATGTGATCTTTGCATACCAATGAGGCTGAAGGGCAAGTTCTATAGGACACCCGTGAGACCAGCTTTACTCTAAAGGGCAGAATGTTGGGTGGACAAAAAACAATATACCCATAAAATGAGTGTAGCGGAGATGAGGATGTTGTGATGGATGAGTGGCAAGACAATAAGGAATAGAATTCACAATGAATCTATTCGACAAAATTTAGACGTGGCACCAATAGGCGATAAAATGAGAGAGAGTAGACTTAGGTAGGCTGGCCATGTGTGGTGCTGACCAAGTATATCACTTGTTAGGAGGAACGAATTAGTTCAAGTGGAAGTAATGAAGAGGGAAAGGGGTTGACCCAAAAAGACGTGGTTGGAAGTCGTTTGAAAAGATATGGGGGCTTATTGCCTCACTGAGGATATGACCTTTAATAGAATGGAGAACCATGATTCATGTAGCCGACCCCAATTAATTGGAAAAAGGCTAAAATGATAATAATGATGATGAGTAGAATTGAAGAGATATAGCAGAATAATTAACAATAAATAAATTTGGTCACTTTTTTACAGTTCATTTTCTAGGAATATAGTTTTCTCTTATATTTTAGTAAATATAATTCATGTAAAGACTTCTATAAAAATCATACAAATCTCAGTCTTCACCTGCATCTGTCTCCTTGATTCATGCTTGATATTGATTAAGTAGAATAAAATGTATATGAGACATCAGTGTTTAAAAAATCGGTGATGCGGATTGGATCCAGTTGATCCGGATCCCATCAAATATCTAGAACTGGCCGGTTCCCCCTTATGAGCCGGCAGGTTCCCATCAATTTTGTTAGAGAACCTACCGGATCCTATATTTTTTATTTTTTTTATTTTTGTGATCGTTGCATTCACATTTTTTTTTTTACTTTGGGGGTTGGCTTGGTGAACCACACCGCTTCTTTACGCAGCCATAAGGCTCCTTTCGCCTCATTCTTTAAGCGCGCCTCCTTTTATAAGCTTGTTCCCCTTGTAACTCTTCAAAATTCCCCGATGTGGATAAATGAAAACAAAGTTTCCCTCGTGCTTTAACTATAAAGCTTTCCCCTTGTGATATAGAAATAAAAATGAAGCAACCAAATGATTTGCACTCACGGTTTTACTTTCTCTCTTTATTTTCCATACCTAATTCTTTTACTAAAGCATTGGCCTAGAGAGAGAGAGAGAGGGATTCTAATATTTTGCAGCCTCGTGGTTATCTTAAACGCACATCAAGCATGGCATCAATGCTGCAAGATCAAACCTGTTGCAGTTTACAAAATTTCATTAAAAAATAAACCAAAAGATTTCCTACACCTGCGGGAATATACTACCCATTTACTTGCTAGGGAAAAACTAGGAATATCTTTTATATTCCAAATTTTGGGGATATTATCTTTAGAACCCAGCAAACAATTGCAAAGGAAAGAAAAGAAATGAAATTAACTCTCACTCTTTATATGCCTAAAAAATAGCATCCCAAGATTGCACTTGAACCATCCAATTTTTGGAGGGAGTGATTTAGATATTCATTAAACGAAATCCAATGTTTTCTCTTTGGAAATAGTCATCTAGTTATAATTGATGATCGATAAACATTCAAAAATGAAAGAGGTTCTCCGTATTTATATATTTTTGGTAAAATAATGAAAATACATAATGCAATACTTTTTTAGTAAACTAAAAGACTATATTTTAGAGAAATTTTAATGATTTTTTAAATTTTTTTGGGGGTAAAAACCAGCTGTATTCTCCAATCTGGAATATTAATCCACCGATGCGAACTGGTTTTTGGGGTGGCCGATCCAGGTCACCAATATGTTATTTAAACATTAGTAGACAAATTGTTTTTTATTGCGGCAATATCTCTTAATGGTTTACAATGTCAATGTTTGATTATTTGCGTGACTTTTTCTAATTATGCAGAGAGTATCACACAAAATTATTGCAACTCGTAAGGCAACGTGGAGGGCATTAAAACTCTTCTTTCTAGGTATTATTATACAAGGTGATATTCATATATTTCTTGGAATGTGCAGTCTTTTTTTAATTTTGTATTAATTGCTTTTGGCCTTGGTTGTGTCCATTTATGAACATTATCCTCTTTTCTGTTATGAGTATTATCAAATGCAATAAGCATTAACCTTTTTGCTGTTATGAGCATTATCAAATGCAATACACATTAACTATTGAATCACTTATGAAAAAAATCCTGTGGCATACCACAAACAGTGTATTGTGGCACTTGTGAGTAGAGCTCAGATTCAATAATAAAGAAAGAAAGCATAGATTTTACAGTCTTAAATTCCACAATGCCAAGTCTTTCACACAGAAGACCGACCATCTCCTGGCTAAAACCACTCTGGGCATCTCTCCGAATTGGGCCTTTGTTTAAGCGGAATTGTGGTGGTTTTGTGCTTCATTGTATTGTCATATTGTGGTAATTTGTATTAAGTTTGCTATGTTCATGTGCTCATAAGAGCTAGTTGTATGGAACTTTTGAATTGTCCACCATAGCCACTCTATAGTTTAGAGCTTTCAGGTTTGTCAAGCATCACTTTCCGTATTCTAAGACATGATGACTCCAAGTCCTTTCCTTACCTAGGCATGTTTTACTGAGCCAACCAGGCTTATGCTCTGATCAGGTATGTCAATCATGCAAAGCCCTGCCAAATCCATGTAAATACACCACCAATGTAGTATTATTGCACCAATAGGCTGTAGTTATATTGTTAGTCCGTTACTCAAGGTTCTCCCCTTCAACATTGTCACCCTTAGTGGTGATCAAGCCCTATGTTCAACTTGAATGTTTCTGACACTACGTCCACCTCTCCTTGGTCTACAGTCTAAATCAATTAAAGCATTATTCCTTTCTCCATACAGAATCAATACCCTCTTGTACACACTAGGCTTGCCATTCATTAAAGGATGAGTTTTTTGTTTTTGTTGGGAACAATATGTTTTCGACTATGAGTCTATACAATGAAAGTAGCAAACCTGTAGGTCAAAACGAGCACACAAAACACTACCTAGATATGCAGGGTGCCAAGGAAAAAGCCAACCACGAATAAAGCCAAAAATAGGTACACATATTTACATGGAAAATCCTTCATAGATGGGGAAAAACTATGGTACAACTCTCAATCCACTGAACAGATAAAAAGATCTTACAATAGTCTCCCCTAGCCAATTTTCCTACTTTCTTGTGGCTCTTTACACATGTTTCCTTGTTCCTTTTCTTTTGTTTCCTCTATACCATGCTCTTTATGAAAGGGTTTTTTTTGGGGTTATCTCTAGCTATCTTTCTTTCTCTAGAAACCTGAGAGAGATGCCATTTGTGAAAGGCTTCTCTCATTCTTTACATTCTAAGGATTTTTAGACAGAGTCTCACACACCCAATGATTAGATTCGTTTGCTTCCCTCATTCACTGATTAAAATCTAAACTCTGCTTTTTACTTTGGTGTCCCATCTTTTTTTCCTCTTTCTAAAAAAACTGTTTTTAATTGAGAGATGCATATTCCCATTGATAAAATTAGTGGTGGTTGGCCACCGTTGTTGTTGGTGATAGGTTAGTTGTAAACTTTAAACTTGGGATGTGCTGCTGCAGTGTCAGCATCCGAGTTCCCCAGTGGATGAATTTAACATCTAACTTGAATCTCCTGTGCTTGACGTTGCACTTGCAATTGCAGATCAAGCACAATATACAGTTCTCACATTTTTTTATTTTAATTTAAGTTTCATATGTTGTTATTGAACATGTCATTTTTCTAAAAGTCTTCTTCTTTTCACTATGACTATTTTAAAGATGGACTGTTTAAGAATGCATTTTTTTCTCTCTTTTCTTCCAGGTGGGTATTTCCATGGTATAAATCATTTCACATTTGGTGTTGACATTCATTAGATATGTTGGCTTGGTATCCTTCAGGTTGGAAGAAATTCATCTTAAAATCAGTATTTACATTGCTTTCTTATCGAATAAGGGAATTGCTATTCATGCGATGCTTCTATTCTTCCCACTCAAGAACTTAGTGAAATGCTTTCCATATAAAGTTTTTCACTATCTTGCCAAATTTGTGTGGGAATTTCACTGAAATAGGCGCAAATAGCTCTTCCCAATTACCTATTGTATAAGTTTTTTTCCTTTTGCATTAAAATGTTATATCCTTTGCTTGGTTGAATGTTTAGTGTAGCATTTAATATTAGTATAACATTTAGTATTATGGTCACGCTTTTGTTGGCTTGATTTGCACCTTGAAACACAACGGTTTTATAGTTTGCGTGCTCAATTGTTGGTACTACATGTATTTTATTCGTTATTTTAGTCCCATGGAGATCACTTACCTGCCAGCGTTCTGCATTTGTGAATATCTTTTGTTCTTGCAATAAATACCATATGTGTTTTAGCATAGTTGGTATAGATAGATGAGCTGTTTCAAACTGAATTTTCTCATGCATGGGTCCATGATATAGTTATAATCTTTTCTGACTAGTTCTGAACTACTGTTTTGAATTTTTTGCTTCTTAGGGTTATTTATCTATACTATGTAATGCTACAACGTAGTTAAAGGGTGGATACTTGGCATTTGACTAGGTTAGAATCTCATGGGAGAGAAAGTGTAGGTCAGATAGCCTATGGAGAAAAAGTGTCTAGTGTTGGGCATATATGATAAACATTGGGTCTGTCTCTTCCATCCTTATCTTTTCTTATGGTTTCTCCGGCCAAATTGTTATAGGATATCTTAACTATGAGAAATATTAGAATATAAAGTTTCTCCAAATCAAACTTATTTATCTTTGGTTAAATTTCTTGCTCCACCTCTCTCTCCTTCGAAATCTCTAATGAAATTTCTAAATTTGTGGGCAGCTCTCCAAGTCAAGTATCTGTCTTTTTAGGATGTCTTTTTCTTTCCATGAGGGCATTTAAAAATTAGAAATTTTAGGAGAATTCTCTTAAATCAACTCTCTCTCTCTATATATATACTTGGGCATTCCTTTGCGTGACACTTATATATGAACTCAAAATCAATTTCTATTATTGCCACCTACTTTCTCTTATATTTCAAATGTGCTTTTACTTTTTTTTGAGCGAATATCTCTAACGGTGTGTTGAAAAGTCATTTGAAATTACATATATTTGTAAATAGCATTTTCTTTTAGTGTTTTTGCCTTCTTTATGAAGCATGGTTCTTAGAATAATTCTTATATTTATTTTAGCCTTTTGTATTTTTTCATTTTCTCTTTAAGTGGTGTCTAAATAAGACTTTTGTTTTGGAGAGCTAAAATATGGGATTTTGGCATTAGCAAGACATTATGTAAATCTTTTGGCATTAATTTTTTATATTGCACAAAATTTTAATTTTGTATGGGTAGATATTTTTGTTTCTATTTCTTCTTTTATCAATGTTTTGCATGAATATGCCGTAGAGTTCTTTTTTCGTAATAATAACTGAATTGTCCTCCTTTTTCTTGTAACGAAGGTTGAAGTCCTTAGGTTAATGTTGTTTGAAGGGGGCCTAGACCTATACATTATAGAGCAAATAGCTTGGTTGGCTTATAGCCAGACTTTCATAGCTATGTTGTTAAAAATTTATGACTATTTGAATTTTATTCAAAATTCATGTCAAACTATGTAAATTTTTATTTTTTGAATTATGGCTTTATGTTTCTTTGTTTTTTAATGTCTTATTAGTTTACAATTTCTTCTTTGCATTTTTGATATATCGCCTCTTTTTATTTGGTTTTGTCACTTGTGTCCGTGCCATGCATGTGTGGTCAAGTAGTCATATTAATTTGATGCTATTATCTTTTGTTGAGAGCTTTTACTCTTTGTAGTGCTTAACTACCATTTCTTTTTTTTTCTTCTGAAGTTGGTGATGGTAAATTGATGGTAAAGCAGTAAGGCAGTGGCGGCTCGTGCTCAATAGACTAAAATTATAAACAAAAAAAGTAGTCCAAAAATGGAGTGTAGGTGTTCCTCATGCTGGGGACTTAATCACTCTTGATTTTGCTATCACGGGTTAGAGAGAAAGATTTACATTCAAGTGCTCCAAAAACATAAAGGAATAAGGGTGTGGTTTGTATAAGGTTGCAACCTTAAACACTCAAAGTAAGGTGCGCCTCCTAACTTTGTTATGAGAGGCAGTTTTGGTGCTGAAAATTCTTAGGATGGTGTGAGAATCTATTTTGATCTCTAATTAAAAAATTTTAAACTCCAGAAATGGTTCAAATCAAGAAAATCTATAAAAGCATGAAAATTTTGAAAATGGACAGTTTGGATAATATGTCGCAAGATGTGCTACTTTTAGAACTTGAGGTGTCTTTTTTTTTTGACATCTATACATCTCAATGTCGATATGATCACTTATATGTTTTTTCAACCTCAAAATTACCTTTTTCGAAGGATTTTAGAGGTGCACCTTAATTCTACATTTTAAGGTGTCAACCTTATATAAATGTTTTCCAAGAAAGAAAGAGAAAAAAAGGAAGATATGGGGAAGGAGAAAAGAAAATAGGTATCACTAAGAGAAAAAGAGAAGGGGCGAAGACAAGAAGTGGAACGGCATAGAGTGATGAGACAAGACAAAAAAGGAGATAGCATAAAGTGGAGTAGAGCGAAGTAGAAACTAAAGGGTGGGGGAGTGGGAGGGTAGACTTTGATTGGTTGCTGTTTCTACTTAAAGAGTAAATATGTGTGATGCTCAAATTTGGATAATGTGGTATTACCCTCGTTTGTTCAAATGTGAGAAAGTGACTATGCTAAGATCTAAATGATTAGTAGCTCTCCCTCTCTATATCTTTTCTCCTTTTGAAGTTGCTCGTAAAAGGAGTGGCTATGTGGAACTCAAGGTGTTAAATATAAAATTTTTTCTTTTCTTTTATTCAATATACCTGAAAATTCCACTTATAAAGGCCATTACATGCTCCTGTAAATCAAAGT
>NW_006497511.1:2475796-2505796 GCF_000471905.2 Amborella trichopoda
AGAGAGAGAGAGAGAGAGAGAGAGAGAGAGAGAGAGAGAATGAGGCTCGTTATAATTTTGGAGAGGTTCGAACAAGTTTAAATAGAAGCAAATCTATTTCCTACTTAGAGTAGGATTTCTGAAAGTGGACTATGTGAACTGACACGGTCTATGTAGTTTAAAATTTTCTTTTTATAAAACCAACTAGAACACTTATATAAGTCCAATGATTACAATAAGAACTCAAATAAACTCAAATGGATTCTTACTTTCTTCCACTTTAAAAACTCTTCATTACACGAATTTGAGAACAAGGAGCATAAGAAAGTAATAAGTAAAATAAAATGTCAAAGATTATCTCTAATAGACTTTGCACACCTTACACCGGGTCTCTTCCACCGATAGTGCACAACATCTAGGCTTTATTAGATTTCACAAAGTTGGGAAGCTTTGACTAGAAACCCTTATATGGAATGAGAGCATGTAGAGCAAACTAGAACCTTTTCTCTTGATTCATTATGTATGGGGCGTGCCCCCTCTATGTATTTACCAAAGGCTAAGGCGTGCCCCTTTGTTAATCTTAGAGAGGGTATGAGAGACGGAGAGAGAGAGATATAGAGAGAGATGAGAGAGAGAGGGTGGCATTCCACCTTGAGGAGAGAGAGAGTTCTAGGTTGTGTTATGTTGAGATGACCCATTGAGAGATTTTATAGAAGAGAGGCTAGGGTTAGGGTTTCTAGGGTTTAACCATCCTTATGGAGATTTTATCTAGACCATCGATAATAGGTGACCTGTGGGGTGAGATATCTTATCCATATAATCTATAGGCCAACCATTATGATTAATGGAAGGTGCTAGAACCTTATCCCTCAGCTTCTTTACTTAATCCCATTAACTATTTAGTATAAAGAATATATATTGTACTTTCTTTTTGTTTTTCTATCAATCTCTACACATGCTTCTTTTGAAAATCAATTGGCCTCTTTTCCAAACTTTCCTATCTTTATTTCAAATCAATGCATGGCTTATGACACAAGCCATAACAAAATAGAAATAGAGGGAGAGAAGTGGGGTGTGCCACACATGGGGGCACAGTGGTCACCACACCCTCATCACACATGTGAAAGAATGGTGGGCCCTAGTGTGTAATGGGCCTCATTATGTAATTTTTTTTTAATAAATGAAAATGATTTTTAAAAATAATTAATGACTTATTTTCTTCTCTGAATATTTAAATACCCAAAAACTCAGTTTTAGCTTTTTTTAAAATCAATTTTGATGAAAAAATATTCAGAGACTTTTAAAATGTTATTTTAGTATTCTAAAAAGCATTTATACTCAAAATAATTATTTCTAAATTAATTTGATGCAGTGTTTCAAAAAGTGTTAGGTGGCTGTGGGGGTCCAGGCTGCACTGCGCTTAAGCGGGTGCCCAGAACCTAAGTGGCCTAGTAGAAAGAAAAATGTTAGAATTTTTATGATTTTATCCATAACTATATACTAAGTATAATCATATAACTATATAATACATAATCTATAATCCATATTTGTCATATTTGATATTGCCATGAACGAGTAGAATTTTGATAGTCCATAATCCATATTTGTATACAATGTTAAAATCATACAAGCATACCCTGATACACACAAGGGTTAGATAGTAGAAACTAGAAACTAAAAATAAGAATAAGAAAATATACAGAAATTCAGAAAATATACTCAATAGTCAATAGTCAACACCAAGAGTCAGGCGTCTTCAACTCTTCATTCTTCAGTCATCATCATCATTAGAAAGAGTAGGGTAAGCTTCATCATATGCATTAGATTCAAGGCCATCATCATCTGAGTCATCTCCCTCTTCAACATAATACTCGTCTTCCTCTGTTTCTTTTGAATCTGTCTCTTCCTCCTCTTCTTCTACCTCCGTCTTACTCTGCGCAGTGAGGCCCTAGGAGTCTTGACTGCTCTGCCCTTTTCTATCTTTTTATGCTTCTCTGAACTCAAATATTGTATAATCTCCTCCCTGGTAGCCTCAGGAACATTTTTACATGGGGCAACATCCCCTTTAATACCGATAAGGTGTTTTTTGAATCGATAAATATCCCCATTAGTATCCTTTCCACAATAATTATATTTAATATGATTGTTATCATTTGGATTCGTGGTTATGATCATACTTCCAACCTGGATCACCACTTCTAAAAGAACCTGGAGAAGATATTTCCATAGAACAAGGCTCATTTTCATCCTTTTCTGGTTCTACTAAATTCAAATATTGTCTCATCTCATCCCAAATAGCTTCAGGATCCTTTTTACAAGAAGCAACATTCTCTTTAATACCGGTAAGGTGTTTCTTGAATCGGTTAATACCCCATTGCTATCTTTTTCTCGAAAATTACACTTTATACAATTTTTATCATTTGATTTCGGGTTATGACCATATTTCCATTCTTGATTGCTTCTTTTAGCAGAATAAAAAATAGACTTATCCAAATGTCACGGATTTTGTTCCTGTTTGTGTTTTACTGAACTTATATATCTTAGTTAATCTAGTCTTTGATAGCTTTATGAACATTTTTACAAGGGGCAACATTCCCCTTAATACCGACAAGATGTTTCTTAAACAGGTTTATGCCTCTTTTGTATTATTTTCACAATAAGTGCATCTTATGCAATTTTTGTCATTCGGATTCGGGTTATATCCATATTTTCAACCTGGATCACCATTTCGACTAGATCCTGAAGAAGACATCCCACAATAATACAAGCAATCTAAAAAATAAAGTTTTGTACTTACTTTGATTGCTCGAACTCTAAACTTCCACATCTGAGATGTTTTCTGATGCTAAAATATTAAAAAATACCCTCTAATAGGACTGAAAAACTCCAAAACTAAATCTAATCTTGATGGGTGATGTTTGAATCAATTTCCCACAACTTTGAGAAACACTTCGATCTAATGAAAATAACAAAATCTAGTTTTTTTTGAGGTTTCTCTCTCGAAAATGGGTTCTTGTGAGTTTAAGTTTCAGATGAAGCTAAAACCCACCCTCCTTTAAAAACATTTTTTTCAAAAAACTCCTAAAACAACCCTAACAAATAGTCCATTTTCGCCCCTGGGCACTGGGCGCCCACCTAGACGAGTGCCGTACTGCTTAGGCAGCTGCTCAAGGACTACCCGCCTAAGCCTGGGCAATGCGCCGAGGCCTTCTGGACTGCCTAGGTGGTAGGCATTCTGCTTTTTGAATCACTGATTTGTTGTGAATTGGATCTAACTTCGTTACGAAAAAAGCGAAAATACTGAGGGCCTCCATCTCTACTAGAGACTATGTCCGATGCTCAGTTTCTCAAAGTGACCCAGCAGTTCTCATGACCCACAGTCCATCACAGTGGTTCATGATTGGACTACCAAAGCTAGCCAATTGGTGATGAGAGCACAATCCTAATCTATGGACGATAGGTACAAGCCTAGGTCACATTGACCTGTGCACACACACATCGCAATTGGTGCATGGGGGCAGCTAGTTTTTGCGCATGTATGTGCAATACCCTCAATAGTGTTCACTTCCCAATACGGTTATCATATGTAGATACCGTGGGATGGTCTTGAATGAAGGCTTATAGATACCACGTCCAAGTGATACAACATAAAATTTCTCTTGATTTCAATAAAATATAACTTAATTATAGCAAAGTTTACATCATCAAATACAATTCCAACCACTAAACTTAGCGTCTAACACACTTTTAAAGCAGAACAAGGCTCTAGTTAATCCATGACACAATATACATTAACAAGATTGATTGAGCACTTGATCATACACATGATCGCAAAAAATACAACAATATACATATACATTGTTAAATTATACATAGACTTGGAATTACATCATACACTTTAAAATTCCTTTCTCCACTAAAGTGTTGTTTGTGTACATAGAATTTGATCATGGGAAGCCGATCATAGAGCTTATTTTGCCTGTTTTACGGCCTTGGGTCTTAGCTATATGCCATGGGAGGACTTCTGATGGCATAATCACATAGGTCAATATCAAATTAGCAATATCAAATAGGGAAGCCATTAAATATCATATCATCTACACTTTCATGACATATTCTAACATATGAGAGGGTTTAACAAAATGGATTCAAAACCATAAGAAAAAGGAGGCACAAATCACTCTCAATTTAGTGAAAAAAAAATGGCATTAGCATGGAGATTAAGACATATATCTTCCTTAAAGATCTCTCCAAAATAGTCAATTAGAGAGTGAATCAATCTATTGATATACATTTGAAACATGGAAGCATTTGTAGATATTAAATGATCAAAACATGGAAGGATTTGTAGACATTGTGGCTCTTAAAACACAAAACCAGTTCATAGAGTTCATAAATCGAGCCACATAAATTCGGCATAATCTCCTCTTATGAAAACAACAATTTGAGGCATCAAAATAAAGATCCGATTGACTGATTTGATTGTAAAAATCACAGATAAATATCAGTTAAAAATGCTACAAAAATCTCATGGAAAAGCTCATGGAAACTAGATCAATTTGTGCATGGATGATGCCTTCAACCATATGGATCAAAGGTAATTAAAGTAGATCAAAGAAATCAATGATCTAACATCAAATGGATGAAGAAAACTTGCTGTAATTAAGAATTTACCGCAAGGAGGATGAGATCTTACTCAATTGGTTAAGAACTTAAGGCTAGATCATCCATGGTTGAATTTGGGCTTTGAATCACCGTCAATGGAGTCTTCATAGCCTTTCTATGAATCTTTCTCTCACATCACTTTCATACACTTTGGAAGAGAGAGAAAGGAAGAGGAGATAGCATAGGGCATGCCACACTAGAGGGCTTAGAGAGAGAGAAAGTGGCACGCCACTCTAGTGAGAGAAATGGTGAACGAAAGTGTAGAGATTTAAAGGGGTATTTATAATGTTGAGTGTAGAGATGCTTTAGATGTGCTTTAATCTCGGCCCTTGAAGCCCAACATCTATAGCTACAAAGAGAGGCTTGATCCTAACCTACCACCTACCGCCCACCATCATGCCATCTTGATATATGGTATAGATTTAACGCCCTTATCCTCCTTTTAATAACCACAATTCACTAAAATTTCCATTGTATTACGATACTCATGCTCCTTCCATTTAATTAAACTAAAAATCAAGTTGGAGGGCTTATCCTTGAGGTACTTTGTCAAAATTCCAGCAAAAATAAAAATTCAAAACTTCCCTCTATTTTATAAGAGTATGTGGGGCTAATCAAATCATGCCACATAAGTTACGTGGTTAAATGCACAATTGCCACGTACCCTAAGGGTTAGCTTGTAATTACAAACCCTATGCCCTTTCTAAAAGAGCTCGCAAATGTACAAACCACTTGCTTTTTACATTTAATATGTGCCAAAATAAATTTTCTCTATTTGAAAAATTGTACAAAATCCAATATTACAAAACATACCCCCACATAACAAATTACATAATGATCTAGAGGGCCACCATGGGGAATGATGTCACCCCCATGTCATCTCCATGTGGGGCTGATGTGGAGGCTCCCAGTGCCCCACTTGGACACCCATTGGCCATTTGGGTGTCCTGTGTGGGTCCTAGGGGGTTTGTCATTAATCGTCTTTTTGCAAAATCAATTATGAAAAACACTTATTCTTGCTCAAAAAATTCAGAAAAATTCTTAAAAATCCACAAAAATTATTTTAATAATTTTCCATCAAAATAAACCATTTCACTATGTACAAAAAATATTTTCAATGTAAATTAGGATCCTATAATGTTGAATTAGGAATTAGAGCACCTTACTTGGTCAGACTTGGAATCCAAAGCCACCTTCTCAGTATGACCCAACAGACTCATCACCCACAATGTATAATTAGGGGCTCATGATATTAGCCTATCAAAGTCAAACCAATGAGTGACCTTGGATCCTCAAGTACTAGTGGATTTCAAGTGCATCCCTTAGATGACATGCACACACAAGGTGTAGGGGTTAGTCTCTTAGCACATGTACATACCTCTACTTAGTGGATCCTTGGAAGAGTCGGCTTCCCATGCTTCCCATGATTTGCAACTATTATTGCACATGCTATGAGAAGGTTCTAACAGTTGGATTTAGGCTAATACCCTCTGTGACCCTAACATTTCCATACAGCGCTAATCATTGAGCTCAAATCATCTTACACATAAAACTACATCGCCCTGGTCCAATGATTCAGTTATGAGGCCCAATCGAGCTCAATAACAATAATAATAACCGACCTTGATTAGAGGCAACCTTAAAACCTCTCAGTGCCTCTCTTATATACCAATCCTCCTCATGACTGTCTTAGGGTTTCCATGACTCTTGGTCCCAATGCGTCAAGATCCTTGAGTCGTGTTACTCTTTTCACGTCCACTGTTATCAAGAGCTATAATATGTCGGTGTTACAAGAACTTGAAATGTCATAACTCCAATAATGATGAGGATTTTGCCCTTGTCCCTTTTGGCCTACCAATCACACATAAGGGTCACGAAGTTCGTTGGCCATCTACCCTGGGCATCACTCCGACTTCATCAAAGGGTGACCTTGCTAACCCTTCTCGGTTGTGCTATATGCTTAGGTATCATAAGGTTTTAGAACTCAACTTGGCCTAGCTCATCAAGCCTAGTTTGAGTCGTAGCATCAATATTGTTGACTTCGATCCCTCTGAACGATACTCTCACTGGAGTTCATTATTCCACTTAGACAACTGATTGAGAAGGACCTTCACATGGTCTTTATTGATCTAGAGAAAGCTTATGATAGAGTACCTCGAGATTTGATTTGGTGTGTGTTAGAAAAGAAATGAGGCTCTAGACACTACATCAACTTGGTGAGAGATATGTACGATGGAGTGCTGACTTTTATTGAACAACTAGTGGAGAGACGAGGGAGTTTTCAGTGACAATAGGTCTACATCAGGGGTGAGCATTGAGCCCATACCTCATTGTCTTCTACTCTTAGCTATGGATGACTTGACTAGGCACATATTGGATGAGGTACCGTGGTGCATGTTGTTTGCAAATGACATAGTTTTAATCAATGAGGCCTGAAACGACATCAACATAAAGTTAGAACTTTGGAGGAATGCTCTAAAATCTAAAAGTTTTAAAATTAGCCAGATTAAGATAAAGTATATGGAATGCAAGTTTAATAATAATATGAGTAGGGACTAGGAAGTAGTTAAGATTGACGGCCTGAAAATTCCAAAAAGGCTGCACTTTCGATATCTGGGATTGATAATCCAGGAAAATGGAGAGATTGAGGAAGTGTTGCACACAGAATTAGAGCTGGGTGGACGAAGTGAAGATGTGCAACCGAATTTTATGTGATTGCTGCATATCAATGAAGCTGAAGGAAAAATTCTATAGGACAGATGTGAGACCATCTTTGCTCTATGGGGCGGAATGTTGGCCGGTCAAAAACAATATACCTATAAAATAAGTGTCGCGGAGATGAGGATGTTGAGATGGATAAGTGGCAATACAAGAAGAGATAAAATTTGAAATGATCAATTCAGGAGAATTTAGATGTGGTACCAATAAGCAATAAGATGAGAGAGAGTAGACTTAGTGGGTTAGCCATGTGTGACGCAGACCCCATAGAGCACTGGTTAGGAGGTGCAAATTAGTTCAAGTGGAAGGCTAAATAAGGGCAAGGGGTAAGCGCAAAAGGACATGGTTGGAAGTAGTGAGAAAAGATATAGGGACTTTTGACCTCACTGAGGGGATAACCCTTGATAGAGCAGGATGATGGACCGGGATTTGTGTAGTTGACCCCAATTAATTGGGAAAAGACTATGATGATGATGATGATGACGACGACGATGTTTCCCTTATAATTTGACGTAAGGCGAACTTCTATTTAAATTCAAATTATAACCACTTTTAATTTACCTAGATCTTCCAAAATTTATAGGAAGTCAAAGATAAATTTTCTATTTTAGAACTTCCACTTGAATAGGAAATCAAATCTATTTTAAAATTAAAAAATTTTCTATTCAACTAAAAGATGGCATATTTAAAAAACATGGGGCGTGCTACCCCAAGGGATTATGTGGGCCCCACAAGGCCATATGTCCCACACATGTGTGGAACACACGTGTGGGGGCTGAATACTTGGTACCCACATGTGTCCTTCCAAGTTATGAAAATTTTAGAAATGCCCTTTTTAATGAATTTACAGCAGAAATAAAATTTAAAATTCTGAAAACTTTATAAAAATTATAGTCAGTGAGTTGAGGTGCTGGGGGTCTTCTATTCCTTCGACATTTCTAGAAAAAAAGACCATATAGTAGCTCTCTTGCCCCCCTACGAATGAGCTGAGTGAGCCTAAGGAGTTTCTGCTGCTGATGAGGTTGATGGCGCAAAAAATCATTTCTAATACCAAAATAACATATTTTAGAAGTGGACCAGTAGCAATGTGTCAAAATTAGCGACAATACAGCTACTCCATTTTACTCAAGAACTATGATCCACTATTGTTTTTTTATCCAACCCAACAAAGACCCATGACGCATAGCTTGAATGCAGAGGTTCATGATTGGCTTGTCAAAATTGGATAATAAACAAATGAACCATGATCGTGGAATGTGGATTTCAATCACTTCTTTTAAGAGCAAGTCTAGCACTTGTCACCATAGTGCAAAAGGTTTCTCATCTATGCACATGTCTACATGTCCCTTTATACGGCTGCTTTCCAGTAATGAGGCTGTCATGTATACATGTTGTGTAGAAGTTTGTTGAGGCTTTGGTCTTTACGTTCACAGGTCTACAACCGCGCACGGGAGACCATACAATTCTTCTGGCTTGTAAACACCATCCTTGTGCATCTCTTTGACTTCAACAAGGGAAGCCCCACTGTAAACCCTACTCGGTAGTGCCCCTTATCCCTCCTTGCCGAGGGATAAGGGTTTTGGATTTAACCAAAGCCATAAACTCCCAATCCATAGTTAGTCAACACACATACTCCCACTGAAGTGCATATTCCACTATAAGATTTCATTTTTACAAGCTCTCTAGGCCTTTAAAGGCCACAAAACCCATCGAGGTGTGTAGGAAGGAAGGATTGAATCTGCATCAGCCTATATCTAGTGATGTTGAATTATGATGGAAGCAGTATAAAGAACTTAGAGTCGCCAAATTTTTATCAAGTCTTAATCCAGAGTACCATACTGTATGTGGATAGATTCTGGCAAGCAGTGAGCTACAGTTTGTCAACAATGTGCATGCACGCATTCAACATGTTAATATATTATCACCTCATATATGCCTTCTTTTGACTTCAGTGTTAACAATGGATCGACATTGCATACGTTTGTAGGGAGAGCTGATGAAGGCATAGGTCGGGGATGTGGTCGTGACTCAGGAAGAGGTTGTGGTAGAGGTGATGGCGGCAGGGGTTATGGAACTCAATGTGTAAAGTATTGTGGAGCGTACAAATCATAAGATTGATAAGTGCTGGGACAAGGTTGGTAAGCCTGCTTGGGCAAATCACGTTAATCATACATTTGAGAGTGATGATGTTTATCTGAATGGATCTAGTGATAATCCATAATAGTCAGATTCTGTTGGTGTCTCCATGGTGCTATCAACAGAGGAATATAATGAGCTTGTTAAACAAATACAATAACTTGCTGTCCACCCTACCACTTCCACTTCGACCCTTGCTAACTTAGGTACTTTAGGAGCTTCAACCACGACTGGTGAGCCCTCGGTTTTTGTATCTTTAGGTAAGTGTAATCCGAATTCCTTTGTTGCTTTGGCTGATGGATCACTGTCTAGTATGTCTTTTTGATCACTGTCTAGTATGTCTGGACAGGGTAAAGTTATGCCTACTCATTCCTTTCCTCTATCCTCTGTGCTATGTTTTCCTAGATTTCCTTTCAGTTTGTTGTCTGTAACTAAAATAACCTAATCTCTTTACTGTGCGGTAACCTTTTATGCTTCTTGTGTCTGGACAGGATCCAAGGACGAGGACGACAAGTGGCTTGGTATGAGTCAGATGGCCTATATTATTTCAATTTAACTTGGTTGGTGCTACTCTTCACTCTGCTGCTTCTCCCTTTTTATGGCATTATTGGCTGGGCCATCCTCTCTTAGTTGTTAGTTCCTTCTTTAGAGTTTGTGTCTACATTTGAGTACGAGGCTAGCCAATTAGGCAACCATCATAGGGTGTCATTTCATCCTAGGATTGACTAATGGAGACCTTTGCTATTAATTGTTTATAATGATATTTGAGGTCCTTCTAAAGTCCGGTCATAGATGTTTTAGAACTTTCGTCTATGATTATTCAGGAATGACATGGTTATATTTAATAAAGGTGAGATCTCAGATTTGCTCCACTTTAAAATTGTTTCACAAGGAGATTCAAACCCAATTCAAAAAGAATGTGTTTGTTTTGCATATTAAAAATGTTCAAGAGTATCTTCCCAACGAATTTCAAGATTATTTGCCCAAAATGGAATTTTACATCAAACTTCATGTGCACATACTCCTCAATAGAATAGGGTTGCTGAAAGGAAAGATCAATATTTACTTGAAGTGAGCCGAACTCTACTAACTAATATGCACATTACAGAAGTTTTTTGGGGAGTTGCCTTGTTGACTTCATGATATGTAATTAATCGTATGCCCTGTTGAGTTTTGAATGGAAAAACACTACGCTTCTTTCTTTTTCTTGATACTCCTTGTGGTGTTTCAAAAGACTGGTTGCCCAGTGCCTAGGCGCCCAAAGGGCCTTAAGCCTGGGCGGCCCTCCCTGGACACCAGTTCCTAGATGGGCACCTAGTGCCCAGTCTTTTTTGAAATAAAGAAACCCCTTAGGGAAGTTTGGGTCTTTATGATCTAGGAAATAGTGTAAAAAGGGTGTTTGGGGTGTGTTCTAAACCCCCCAAATGATTAACGTAAATCTATACCCCAGAAACACCTAAAATCGATTAATTTTGCAAATTTTTTTGAATAAAAAAAGCCATTATGAGGTTTGAAGAAGCATCCAAAAGCTTACCCTTTCTTTTTGGAATTTTGCTTAGGGTGCAAGTGAAGTATTAGAAGACTTGTGGGGTCAGTTCTAGCTCCATCGACTTCAAAAACGTCGAAGAACAGAGATTGAACAAAAGGTTTAGTATACAATCGATATTTGAGATTCCTTGTTTGGATTCGAGATGTGTTCCTTGCGGTCTAATAGGAGTGGGGATGTGGGATGGAAGTATCATGTTAACTCGGATAAATGACAAAGAACAAAATAATTTACACTTTTTATGGTCATGTTTCAAATGGCAAGATAAATAGGGTCAAGAAAGATAAATAGGTTTAAGAATCATTTTACCCATATTAGAGGGGATGTTGCCCTATGTAAAAATGTTCTCAAACTTGGAAAGAAAGAGATTATTGAGTACATAAATGCTAAAAAGCAAAAAAGAAAAATTAACAAAGGAGAGGAGTTAATACTTTTGATGATGTTGAGGATGACGAAGAGGAAGAGGAGGTGCGCTACGTGGCAATCTTTCTAGTTTGTAAGAGGGGTTTTAGGTCTAATAAGCCTCGTATGAAAGGGCACGTTGATGCTTTTTTTACACCTAACCCTGAGAGCATAGTTGCGGAAGGGAGAGGAAATATTTATGTCCAAAACTCTTCTCCCTAGGCATATGGCACTATCGAGAAGAGTTTAGAATAGGTCATCTCTCGTTGAGGTCGGAGAGATGCTCAGGGATGATGTTTGTAAGTCAGGAGAACTATGTGGTTTCCTGTGTGCGGTTATTGGCTTACAAAAGCAAGGGCCAAATCCTCAACAAACTTTCGTACGGCATGTACATATGACAACAGCATTATTGGGAAGCAGTTGTATGGAGGGACATGTGTACATGTGCATAGAGAGAACCCCCTTTGTTCGGTGGTGACAAGTGCTGGACTTGCTCTTAAAGGGGAGACTGAAATCCACATTCTACGGTTATGGTCTCCATTGTTTATTGTCCAACTTTGACAAACCAATCATGAGCCTCTGCATTGAGACTATGGGTTATGGGCCTTTGTTGGGTTGGATAAAAAACAACAGTGGATCATGGTTTTTGAGTTAAGTGTAGTGCCCGTATTGTTGCTAATTTTGACCTATTCGTACCAATTTTTAAAATATTTTATTTTGGTATTAAAAATGTTTTTATGATTTTTACAATTTTTTTTTTCAGAATTTTTGCGATCTTTTCTATTGTAAAATTCACTAAAAGGGTAATTTTGAAAATTTAAGAACTTGGAAGGGCACATGTGGGGACCAAAGATCCAGCCCCCACATGTGTGCCACTCATGTGTGGAAAGTGTGGGCTTGTGGGGCCCACATAATACCCATAAGGTGGCACACCTCATTTATTTTACTCTTCCACGTTTACTTAAAAGTTTAGTTAGGGATTATTTTCGATTGAAATGGATTTGTTCCCTTTTCAAGTGGGAATTTTGAAACAAATGATTATCTTTGGACTTCTTGCAGGTTTTGGAAGATGTAGATTGTACTAAAAGTAGTTCTAATTTACATTTTAGATAGAAGTTGGACTTAGGTCAAATTATAAAGGGGACAGGTTCGTAATTTTCACCAAAAATCATGATGATTGATTTTTAGGATGGATGGCTGATATTTAATCTTTCTCACCCCACAGATTTTCTAAATATCCTAATGGTCCAACTGGAAAACTAGATAAGGTATACCTAGATGAAATCCTACTCGGGGTGTAACAAAATGGTATCAGTGCAATAGGTTTAGGATTCCTAGGAAACTTGAAGAAGAATATACTCTAAGTTGTGCTTATTGTATGTAACCATAGAGCTTTGGGAAATATGGTTGCCTTTATGCAGCATTAAATGGAGAACAACAATCCACCAAGACAGTCAGTTGCAAGAAATGGTGGATGTGGCATTGAACAATTTAAGAAATTGAACCCACCTTCCTTTAAGGGTATTGCGGATCCATTAGAAGTCAAGGGATGGATTATGCAATTAAAAGGAGTTTGGTACCAGTAGAGCAAGTTACTCTCAAGCATGAGTTTGGTACCAGTAGAGCAAGTAACTCTCAAGCATCATTTACTAGTAGTTTTAGAATGTGTTTGGCACCCTGACGGTGCAAGCTCCTAGCCAAGGTGGCGTAGGGACCAGTGTCTTGCAAGGCCATTGCCTATCAAAAGCCCCAAAGCGCACTGGGGATGTGTGCGCGTGTGAGGCACTACACAACGGACTTACCTGTTAGTGGTGTTTCTCCTTGTGGAATGGTAGAAGTTCTAACCTCGGACCCGAGGTTAGTGCTTCTACTGTAGAACTTCTGTTGTTGTGAATGCTTACTGTAGGATTTCTGTGACTGTGAATACTTGTTTGATTATATTTGATACTTAATGTTGATCTTGATATGAATCGTGTGCATATGGTTTATGTATCATGCTTATTTGCTTTGTCTAAAAAGGAATACAAGATATGTGTACGGTCAGAAATGAATTTGTCTAATAGCACATATTAGAGTGTACGTCGAAATTCTACTCAATATGCATTCTTTTAGAAAATATCTACGTTTGTCGATTATGATTATTTTTAAGGATAATGATGGTCACTTACTGAGTAGCCAAACTCATCAAACTATGGTAAATTCTTTTCAGGATAATTGCAATTTAATAAGTTCAAATGCAGCTGAACCATCTCTGAAGAAATTTGTAGTTATAATTGACTTTTCCTTGTAACTTTTGATCAAAGGCACCATTGTAATTTTGTATCTGTATAAAAAAAAAAAAAAAATGTACATAACTAGCCTTCATGTTAATACCAGTTTTAAGCAGACTTTGTACAGATTAAAATTACACTATTCGGTGCAATACGAATATACAAATAGGAATTTTGAATTTGTTCTATGCATGCATATATCGTATAGGAATAGTATGTCACACCTCAGGAATGTTAGTGAACTCGGGGTGTGACATGTATACACCAAATGCCAATTGAGGACAGGCCACACATGTGGGGCAGTGGCATTGAAGTGGCCAATAGGTGCCATGTGGACCCCAAATTACTGCCACATCACTCCACATAGATGACGTTGATGTGACATGTGGCCTACATAGGCTGGCACCCCTAATTGTGTGTTTGGTTGTGTTGCTTATTCAAGAGACGTCTAATTGGGTTTATATGTGTGTGTCTTCACATGTTTTCCATAAAACTCTATATATTTTCACTGTTTTGGTAATCATTGTCCAAGAGTATTTTAGATCTTAATGCCTTTATTAAGGTTTTAATCGCTACAAGTGTGTGAGCTATGACATCAAGTGTGTGAGATATGACATCAAGTGTGTGGACAATAACACTTAGAGAGAGAGACTAAGTTTTAAATTCAACTTTGATAAAGTAAGAGAACCACTTAGGGCTTCTCTACATAATATATCTTTCTCATTTGTTCATACGCTCACCATCTCTCTCTACTATCCCACAAATGGTGCACTTTGCCCTCCTTGACTTTTCTGTGACATCTTGGCACCCTCGTCGTGTAATTTAACTATTTATGGTGCATGCTTCCCAATTATGATTAGATTTCATCTATTAACTTGCACTAATGGGAGTGATCATAACAAAGGGTGTATATAAATCCGTGGATGTGAACTAGGTGAATTGATTAATTCAATTGTTTTCTCATTCTCTTAGATTAAGTGCACACATTGGGTTTATTGAGTTGTATTTGGAGATTGAGTTTGAGTTTGGCATGTATTTAAAGTTTATGTAATTCAAGTATGTATTTGGTGAGATTGAGTTGGAGTTGTCCCATGTATTGTCATGTTAATGTAATTTTTCTCAATCTCCATTGTCTTATTTTGTGTGGGAGTTGTCTTGGGATCAAGTTGCAATCATTTACATGCATTGGGAGTGAATGTAATTGTTTTTTTGAGGTATATGTAAGGTTATATGTGGCTGTAATTTGGGTTTTCTAATTTTGAGTTGTGTAAGGAAAGTTTTTTGTTTGTACGTACCTTGAGTGAAACCTTTACACACTCCATCAAGTGGTATCGGAGCCAAGCTTCAAAGTCTTGTTTGTACTCTACGTGTGTACTAATCTATGTTATGGTGGGAAAAGGATTTTGATCGACTTATTAAAGGCTGAAAAGCTCAATGGGACCAACTATTTTGAGTGGAGGACGAAAGTGGATATGTCATGCATGAGGAATGCCTCATCCCACTTCTCTCACAACCACCTCCCCTTGAACTGAGGTGAAATTCTGGTCAAGTCTCCCGGATGCATACATCACATGGGTTACAAAGAACTGTACCACCATAAATATCTTGTTAGCCACTGTGGCTGAAACCTATGCTAGGGAATACAAGTTGTATACATTGGCTAAGGAAATTTTGGACAAGCTCCAAAAAGCCTGTGATACACCCTCGCAAAACTGAAAAATTCTTGTCATGAGATGTCTCTTGGATTTTCGCATGCCGGAGCATTGTAAGATCGCTGAGATATTTGCGACTTAAAGTTCATGGTTCGGGAGTTGGAGGTGGCCAGCATGGCCTTTGACATCCCAACTCAAACTAATCTCTTTCTTTATACTTTGCCCACCTCATGGGACATCTTTTCCACCAACCTTGTGGCTTGTGAGACTCAGCTCTTTTTTATGACATTGTGTTCCTCCTTGAGGATGAGGAGGAAAGGACTATGCACGTGGATTGGCCAAAGTCAATGGTCCACATGGTAAGCCCTCTCCCTTCCAAACTTCCTCGTAACTTGCATATGAATGCTGTGAATGCCATGAATCCTATGGGGGCTACCTCTAGTTGGCAAGCATTTTTCACTGAAGGCAAAGGGAAAGGTAAAAATAAGGGGAAGGGTAATATGAACAAAGTGAACCCACATAGTAATTCAAAGGGGAAGAAGTTGTAAACTAGGCCCATGTTGCCTCCACCTCTTTCTAACGCCCCTAATGAAGGTAGGAAGGCTAAAGAGCAAGCTAGTGGAAACCAAGGAACGGGCCCATAGCCATCTAATCAAGATTTCTCAACTGTTCAATGTTTTAAATGCAAGAAATTTGGGCACACAATCAAGTTTTTTAAGTATCCACCTTTTCTTCCCCCACCTCAAACCGCCATTGGTAGGTCTCATGCTAATACCGTTGCACAAAAAGGAAAGAGTATTAGCAGCCTTAGGAGCCATGATAGCTAATGAGGGTTCACTTAAGCAGAACCGCATATCTGAATTACGAATTCCTCTTAACCCTTGGACTCCTAGGAAATCTATGAGGTGTGAGAGAAATAAATTTGAGCCATCCATCCCAAAAATCAGCCATCATGATTTAGGGAAGAATCTAGGAACCTTAACCCTTGAATCTTTGACCCATATCCATTCTAGTCGACCTAGGGTAAGACTAGTCAAAAGTCATCTTTTATTTTGTTCAAAACCAAAAGGATTTTATTAAGGAATTCAAAACCAAAAGGATTTGGTCAAATTCAAAGATTGAAAGCACATTTTCCGAATTCCGAATACAAATTGAATTTTAATATTTTGCAAATATAAAATTCTCTACTCCCACGAATTATGCTTACAAAATCATTTTCAATGATTTCCTCAATATTTCGTCTCACAAAAATCCTTTTAAAAATATTTACATAATTCTTAAAAATCAATGACAAGACATGGGCATCGTCACTAGGCTGTATGTGTGGACCATATGGACTGGACTTCTCACACCCATGTGGGGCCCTCAGCATGTGGGGCTGAACCCTTGGTCCCCCTACATTCCCCTTCGAACTTTTAGAGATTATGCAAACACCTTTTTCGGATTTTTTATTGCAAGAAATGATTTTAAAATTTCCATAAAAATTCTAAACATGACAAACATTTCTTAAGCTGAAACAAAATTTCTAGAAGTGGAAATTAGTACCAATGGATCAAGAATAATGATTGTTAGGGCACTCTACTTGACCCAGTAACCATGATCCTCGAGGATCTTCACAAACCAACCTAATGAGACCGATGACCCATAGTCTCTTGCAGGGGCTCATGATTGGCACGTCAAGCTGACTAATAAGTAGTGAAAACATGCTCCTGGAATTTGGATTGTAGGTTCCCCCCATAAGAGGAAGTCATGCACACATATTATTATAACACGGGGACTCTCTCTATGCACAGATGCATTGTATCCCTTTGTAAAGTTGCTTCCTAATATGTGGTTGATATGTGCACATATTGTACGAAAGTGTGTTGAGGATTTAACCATCCTCTCATAAGGCTGCAACGGTACACAGGAGACTACAAAACTCTCCTAGCCTACAAACTAATGAGCATCTCTTTGTTTCAACAAGGGTCAAGGGTTGACCCTCTAGAAACCCTCAATGGTAGTACGTTAGGTCAGCTATCCAACACACAATCCCACTGAAATGTACACCCCCCTATAATTTTTATTTATGTGCTGATGCAAGACAAGATGTATTATTTTTTATATTTTTCTTATGAAAGTTAAGGATGTATTTTTAAAATTTTCTAGGGTTATTTTCTTTGGTTTTTTAAGTTTTTTTAGGGATTCTATGATTTTTTATATTTTTTAGTTCGGTAAACCTATGGTAGCAAGAAGAAATCGAGGCAGGGACATTCATATGGATCCACCTCGTGATGAGCAGGAGCAAAAGATAGAGGATTTTAGTTGGCAAGTTCAAAGCCTCACAAGGCAGCTCGTGGGCATCGATTTTGGGCGAGATGAAGTTTTGTCCATTCAAGACATTGTTGAGTACAATCTTTTCATGATCGTGCTATGCAAGATGAATCGAATGAAGGGGAATATCGTTGGAGGTATAGGTGGCACTCAAAATCAATAGATCTAAAAGTAGATATTCCTGATATTGAAGGAAAGTCGCAGCCCCATGACTTTATGGACTAGTTAAACATAGTAGAGAAGGTCGTTTGTTACAAGGATGTGTAAGAGAATAAAAATATGAAAATTATTGCCATTAAATTGAACAAAAGTGTTTCAGTATGGTGGGAATAGCTGAGAGCAAGGCGAGAAAGAATAGGAAAATCTAAATTTTGTCGTGGGAGATTTTGAAGAAAGAGAAGAAGAATAATTATTTACAGTCTTTATATCAGAAGATGCATGTGTTGTGCCAAGGAGATATGTCGATGGATGAACACATATGAGTTTCACCTCTTGACTGTCTGTAATGATGTGATTGAGTGGGAGAAGCAGTCCTTTGCCAGGTAAGTGAATGGACTGCGCCAATCAATTCTAGATGTGGTAGTTTTGCAGCAGTATTGGACCCTTGCTGAGGTCTATAGCCTTGCAAAGAGGGTTAATTCAACAAAAACAACCATCAAACATGTGGGGTGTGGGTGTGAGTGATGGGGAAATAGGGAAGCAGTCCTTGGTGGTAATTTTGGAAGAAAAAGCAGCATGACGGTGATGGTTCGACATCTCGTACTGCTGGAATGACCGACCAGGAAGGAGCCCTGAGCCAAAAAGGGGTTGTTTCGGGAGTTGGGTGACCCAAAAGGAGTGCTGGCAGCACTATTAAGTGCTATTAGTGTTCAGACATCGGGCATGTCTCATCACAGTGCCCAAATCGCAAGTTTGTTAACCTTTCTGTGTAGTTTTATGATGACGACAGCAAGCTATCTTTTGATAGAGATCCTGTTTATGATGAAAAACCTGAGGGTGATGAGACATAATTGATTTTTAGTAACCATGGGGAGGCTTTGATGATTCAGTGCAGCATGATTACACCTTAAGTAGTACATGAGGTAGATTCGTCAAATCCAACGAATTTCTCATCAGTTTGCTTCCAACATCACCAACTCATTGCTTGAGACTCTCCACTGGTCTTTGAGGAGAGTTTCAATGAAGAGTGATCCAATTTTTTATCAAGAACCAGGTGAAAATAAGGAAGGTGATAATGGTCAAGATGAAGATGATGAAGTTTTGGAAGACGAAGTTGCTGATTTGGTTAGTGAACTAGGCGTTGGAGATGATCATCTCGAAGTTACTACATTGAACTGTTCTAGGGCTGAACCAAGGCAATTTCAACAAGGTTATATGATTCAACTGATGCGATTTCAACAAGCTCATGCAGCTGAACAGATTGTATCGCCATACAGTGACACTTTTCTCGAGGCTTTCTCTAAAGTGTTTGTTGATATAACAATGGATTGTGAAGGCTCAGTTGCATTGTACAATCATTGTGTTTTCATTAGTCCAATAACTCACAAGTCCTAGGATTGTATAGTATTCGGGTAGAAGGAAGTTGCATGACTAACGCAAAATTCATCTTAGCTTATTTCAAAACTCGAGGACGAGTTTTCTCCAACCTGGGAAGAATGATGCAAGACAAGATGCATCTTATTTATGACTTTTTCTTATTAAATTTAAGGATGTACTTTTGAAATTTTCTGGAGTTATTCTCTTGGGGTTTCAAGTTTCTAAGGGATACTGGGATTTTTATGTTTTTTTAGGATTTTAGGTGATGTTTAGAATAGTAATGGAATTACTTATTTTATTAGAGGTAAATGCTTCAATACGAATTTCTTTTAAGTGCCGAGACTTATGGGGTATTTATATAATGTTTTAACTTAAGTGGGGGTAGTTTTGGTTTTTTGTGATTATCATGTAATAAAAGGGTATGGTTGCTAGGGTTTCTAACACATTTACGGCATGAATAGTAAAAACAGATTGTGAGTAGTGCCAGCAAGCCCTATCTTGGGTTCTGGTGTCACTTTTTTGTACAAGGAAAGCCAGATCCATTCAAATCTGGCCTTTTTTTGTGGTTATTCAACTGTTTTTTCTATTTTCTTTATTTTCATGCATCACATATACTCACGGCTTTAAAGGCCACAAACCCCAACAAAAGTTACAGCAACTTGTGAGAGTTCTGTAGTTTAAAGAATTTGTGTCACGGCTTGGTTAAGTGGTTTACACAACTCCAGCATCCTTTCCAATTCTTTATACTGCCTATCTCTAGAAGCCTTACTTTAGTTGCACTTTGTTTATCTGTTGACATTTAATTGATTCTTGGTTTGCACTTTTGTAGTCCATGTCATCATGTGGACGTTAGCACAAAAACTCGATATAAAGGAGCATAATCACAGAACAACTAGGAAGATGTCTTCTCTTTTACTTTGTTAAAATTTCAGCATGATCTTGTTTGCATGATCAGAATCTGATGGTCTTCATTTTACTTAAGTGATGCTTTTAAGGGAGGATGTTGATTATTCAGCTCTTCCTGTACTGAAATATGAATTCTGCTCTAAATTGGAGAACTTTCATAATCCCATGTTTCATTACATCGAAAAGTCTATTTCAACTAAAGTACACCTAACACATATTTGAGTGAACCAATGTCCATTGAGTGTACCGAAAGTACATCAATTCAGAACCATCATTCTTTTTTTCCCATTAAGTTTTGATGGTTATGTATGTTTTCATTTCTCCCGTTTTCATATCCATATATGTATTGTTTCCAGATTTATTACCTGGTAAGATGTGATTAGGCATTACTTTGAATCCACTAAGTGTTGAAAACAGTTATTAATTGAAGCACTTCTTTATGGATTGGTTTAAATATCATAGATTTGATGTGTTTCTTACTTAACACCATGCTTCCTACTGTAGGTGAATTGTTCTGTCCGAGGTGATCTTGGACCGGCTTGCAATTCTGCTGGAATGATTGATCATTATATTCTTGGTATTGAACATTTGTATAAGAAGCCCCTTTACAGAAACTTGAAGGTTGGTTCTTTCTGGATATATGGACCACATGGACAATGTTGATGTACTTGTGTTAGCAAAATTTTCTCTCCCTCTTTCAGGAGTGTCAGAGTTTGAATGACCACCATGTGGAAAATATACCTTCCTGGTGTTTAGCCCCATTTGAACCTGAAGACATTTTAAGGTGATTTTTTCTGTAAATTTGTTAGCTGACATCTTCATTAGTATCAAAATTATTTGATGGTCTAAAATTCTATTTCCAGGAAGGATTAGAGATCCTGATAATTATTTATGGCAACCCCTAGGAAGAAGCAAATGCATGGAATTGTGTTGTTATATGACCTTACTTGCTTCCAGATATGTAAATGTGGATAGGCATCATGGTTCAAATTCTGTAGCAATTTTCAATTTGGAAAGATATTTTTAGTATTCTAGAGCTCTACTGTGCAGGTTCTTCTTGATTATATGGTTTCTTATGGACTGTTTCAAAGTAGTCAGTAGCATTTTTTAAACAATAGAAGAGAGGCTTAGCTTCATATTGGATCTCCACTACACCAATAGTCAGGTTTATAGTCATCCGTTGGGGTCAATATCCTAGAGTTCATCTAATGCTGTTTATCACTGGAAATTTGGAGCAATCCCTTCCAGCTAGGATGTCATGGGTCCAGCTTTCAGCTTTTGATGAACGTAGGACAATATCCTGTTAATGAGTTTGATTCCCTTGAGATATCCACATGAGGTAAAATTTTAAACAATTATGCTTTTTGCCATGCAGGCAGCTGCTGCTATAGTGAGCCGTTGGTGTACTCAATTTGGTAGATTTCCCTTTGATCATGAAATGCAATGCTTATGATATTATATACAACTACAGGTGCCTCATAATCCTAGCAATCATAAGTGTGAGACATGGCTGAGAAGAGAGCTTGAAATATCTACAGCATGTGCTGGTGCTTTGGTTTCAGTGTAACTGGGTTGTTTTAGAAAGTTGGATTAGAAGTGATGCTGAAAAGCTCCTTGATATCTTCAAATTAGCAAAAATAAGAGAGAAAAAGCTTAGGGATCTAAACCACATTAAGTACATTAAGGGTGAGGATAAAAGGGTTTCAGTAAAGGATGATGAGGTCAACGAAAGGTGGAGAGTCTATTTCCAAAAATTATTAAATGACGAACAAAATAGGAACATGGTAGTTGAAGGGACTGTTGGTAAAAATGACGGTAGAGGTCATAGATACATTCGTAGGATTAGGATGTCGAAAGTGAAAGAAGCGTTTAAAATGATGAAGATAGGAAAGGCTTTAGGACTAAATAGTATCCTGATAGAGGTTTGGAAGTGCATGGAGGAAATTGGCATTGACTGACTAACAAAGTTGTTCAACAAGGTGTTGAGAAGAATGAAAATGCCAGAGGAATGGAGAAAAAGTATTGTAGTACCTATTTACAAGAACAAAGGAGACATACAAAATTGTGGAAACTATCGCGGGATCAAGCTTACAGCCATACTATGAAGCTCTGAGAAAGAGTCATTGAGTAATGACTAAGGCATGAAACAACTGTATCTGAAAACCAATTTGGTTTTATACTAGGAAGGTCAATAACTGAGGCTATTTTCGTACTTAGGCAACTGATTGAGAAGTTAGGGTGAAGGGAAAAGACCTCCACATGGTCTTTATTGATCTAGAGAATGCTTACGATAGAGTACCTCGACATTAGATTTGGTGGGTGTTGGAAAAGAAAGGTGTCTTTAGACACTACATCGACTTGGTGAGAGATATGTATGATGGAGCAGTTAGTAGTGTACGAACAACTAGTGGAGAGATTAGTGAGTTTTAAGTGACAATAGGTCTACATCAAGGGTCAACATTGAACCCGAACCTATTTGTCTTAGTTATGAACGACTTAACTAGGCACCTACAGGATGAAGTACCGTGGTGCATGTTGTTCGCAGATGACATAGTTTTGATTGATGAGATCCGAAACAACGTCAACACAAAGTTAAAACTTTGGAGAGATGCTCTAGAATCCAAAGGTTTTAAAATTAATCAGACTAAGACAGAATATATGGAGTGCAAATTTAGTAATAATAGTAGTAGAAACGAGGAAATAGTTAAGATTGACGGCCAGGAAGTACAAAAAAGACTGCACTTTCGATATCTTTGGTCGATAATCTAGGAAAATGAAGAGATCGAGGAAGATGTCGCACACAAAATTAGAACGTGGTGGGCCAACTCGAATTTTATGTGATCGCCGCATACGAATGAGGTTGAAAAGCAAGTTCTATAGGACATCGGTGAGAGCAACTTTGTTCTATGCGGTTGAATGTTGGGCGGACAAAAAAAATATACCCATAGAATGACTGTAGCGGAGATGAGGATGTTGAGATGGATGAGTGGCAAGATAAGAAGGGATAAAATTCGCAATGAATCTATTTGAGATAATTTAGGCATGGCACCAATAGGCAATAAAATGAGAGAGAGGAGACTTAGATGGGCTGGCCATGTGTGGCGCCGACCAAGTACAGCACCTGTTAGGAGGTGTGAGTTAGTTCGAGTGGAAGGACTAAAACAACAAGGGGTAGGCCAAAAGGACATCCGAAAAGATATGGGGACTTATGGCCTCACTGAAGATATGGCCTGTAATAGAGCAGCATGGAGAACCAAGATTCATGTAGTCGAGATCCCAATTAATTGGGAAAAGGCTAAAATGACGATGATGATGATGACTGAAAAACTCCTTGATGTTGATTGTAATTTGTAAACTATAATGAGATTATTTCCCTTGATTGCTTGCAAATGATTTGTTGGGATTTTGTGGCCATTTAAAGGCCTTATAGAGCACGTAAAACTATGACTATGGTGATATGATTACTCCAGTGGACCAAAAAATTATGGTTTAGAGTGGCCGAAGTTGGCAATATAAGCCCCCATGCACCAATTGTGATAAATATGCACAGGTCTGTGTGACGTAGGCTTGTCCCTAGGGGAAGTTGTAGTCCATAGACTAGGATTGTGTTATCATCACCTATTGACTGGCTTTGGTAGTCCAATCATGAACCCCTGTTATCGATTGTGGGTCATGGAAACTACTCGGTCAGTTTGAGAAAGTGAGCGTGGGACATAGTTACTAGTAGAGATTGAGTGCCTCAGTATTTTCGTATTTTCCTTAACGGTTGGATCTGATCCCCATCAAAATAATTTTAAAATAATTAATTTTGTTTAAATGATTTTTAGAGTATTAAAATAAATTTTTAAAAGTCTCTAGATGTTTGATTTTATCAAAATTAATTTTGATATTAGCTAAAACTGAATTTTTAGGTATTTAAATATGCAGAGAGAAAAAAATACTTGTGCATTTCCAAAAATCATTTTATTTCTTTTAGAATTTATTTAAGTTTGTGGGGGCCCAAAATTCATTGGGGTCGACCACATTTGGCAATTTAGATGGGGGCATGGGACCTATTATGGTCTCCATAAGTGGGATGCCCCACATTTTCTTGTTTCCATATTATATGACGTTGAATATGCCATCTAATTGATTTGAAATTGAAATAAAAAGTGAATTGATTTCAAAAGGGGAAGTTGTAGAGATTGATTGAAATAAAAAGGAAACACATAGCATATTTTCTCTACACAAAATAGTTGATTTGATTAGGTTAAGGAAACTGAGGGATAAGGTTCTAGTACCTTCATTTAGATCATGATGGCTGATCTAAAGATTGCAATTATCACTCTTGCATTTTGCCCTCACCTAGTAGTTCTCATTTTTTATGTAAACAAACTCAAAGTGATGCGCAATTGCATACTTGCTTAGCGCATCACGAAATTCATATATACTAGGAAATTCTTGACCTATTTCAGTTAACAATTTCTCCCATATATAGAGCAAACGAGGCATAATATTATGTCCGTTGTTGCCTTCCTCAAGTTTCGAAGTAGAGGACTGGAGCTGCACAACTTCGTTGTCCCTACCACATCTTCATTCACATCTATCGAAAACATAAATTTCTAACTCATTGCAACCTTCATGTGCAAACAACTTCCTTTCTACACCATGGTCACTAAATAAGGTAACAAGGCCGCTCTTGTTACTCGGGAAGATGTACTTAAGTGACACTGTAGATGACTCTATGGAGAGTTGGTCAGCTACATGTGCCTTTATCTCATCCAATTTTGTTTATTGATGAACTAAGAATGCACATGAACCTCCCCCAACATATTCCATGCTACCATTAGAGCTACTGCAAACTTCACTTCCATATACACAGGAACATTTGTCCATCCATGTTCATAACCTATAAGTTGTGTAAAAAATCTACAGTAGAAGCAATTTAAGCGAAATATCTAAGAAGTCGATGAAAGATTTTTTTTGTCTTCTTTAAAAATCACATGGTTGCACATTCTAAAACATCTAATAAAATATGTACTTTCAAAGACTCTTCACCTTAATGTGTTTCAAAGTCCTAAGAGGCAAGGGAGTACAATGACATGTGAAAAGAAGTGAACGATTTGAAAACAAAGATTCCAAAGTGTGAGAGACGTAAACATAGATAATTGCAATCATGGCAAGAACAAGCCATTAGATATAAAAAACTAAGCAATTGAATGAATGGGAAGTTGATCGTTTACATGAAGAAGCTCTAGAGCACTAAACAATCCAGTGTGTTTCATTGGAAGACATGCATTATAATTGAAATTTACAAACTGTCTTCAAGTACAATTATGCTCTAAATTTCATTTTTGACTTTTTATAAGAAAATCCATTCTTCTAAAACAGTCAGATGATTGCAAATGCCAAATTGTCATGTGTTCCCTGCTAAAGACACTCAACAACTATTTATCAGCATCAGTTATGGGTGAAAACTTAGAGCCATTACAACAATAGACTTAGAGAATCCATGAGCATTGCTAAATGGAACAGAAAAAGGAGAGACCAAACTACATAAATAATCATTAGCAGTATTTCTCCTCAAACAATATAAGTATGGGAGCATTTGTAATACCTTGTTACTCTGCCGCCCATAGGAAAAACTCTGATGCCTTTTCTAAAATCGTCAAAGGCCTTAAGAACACCAATACTAGCTAAAGCTTTGAGACTACTATCAACAGTAGATTTAGAGATAAAATGGCCTCAATCCTCAAAGGCCTTTATAGCTCTAGGAAACAAATCCTAACCCTGTCCAATATTCAATGCTAGTGTCCTTAAAAGCATGGCAGCCTACATACAAAAAAGGATATTGCCCACTCCCTTGCTTTCTACCCGTCACACCCCCAATCGGATATAAAGAAAGATTACACAGAAATCTGACTCAAAGTTTAAGTTCTAAAAATTTGAAAGGGAATTTTATAAAAAGGCTCAGATTCATTAGATAAGGATGGGCATTTAAAATAAAATATTGTTCATTATAAAACCAAAACAGAAATAGTGAAACCCCTAACCTGAAACTTGACCTCTGAATAGTGGGGAGAGAGAGAGAGACGGGGACAGAGAAAGAGTGGGGACAGAGAAAGACAGGACATAGAGAGAGAGTGGGGGTAATACGGAGGTATAGAGAGACGAGAAAACATAGGGAGAGAGTGAGGTCTGAAACACGAAGAGGGAGGGAGGGATTTGGGGAAACACGGGGGGAGGGGGGGGGGAGAGAGAGAGAGACAGGAGGGGGTAATATAGAGGAGAGAGAGAGAGACGAGGAGGGGTAAGTACGAGAGGAGAGAGAGAGAGACAGAGGAGGGTAGTACGAAGGAGAGAGAGGAGGGTAATACAGAGGGAGAGAGAGAGAAGGGGGGAGAGTCACAGGGGAGAGAGAGAAAAATTTGGGGGATTGACACGTGAAGAGAGAAAAATGATGGGTTTTAAAAGGGTTGTTTTTCTACAATTTATTTGGGTTTAAAAAAAGGAATAAAGCAGGTAAAGTTAGTCTAAGGGGTTAGAAGATATAAAACCTACGATTTCTATGCTCCAAGATATGTTTTGATACCTTGGGTCTATGGAGTTATAACACCTAAAACTAGGGGATACAAAGATATTTTCCCAAAAATTGTTGTGTAACTTCATTTGTGACGACCCAAAGTTAATAGTAATAGTAGTAGGTACTAATAATAATATATATAAATAAAAACAATAATTTCATTTTTTTTTGTGCACCCATTTTCATAATAGACTATTTTCATAGCATAGTCCAAGAGGACCACGCTTTCTTTTTGCTCCTTTTATTTGACGTATTAAATGGGGCCTTCTCTTTTATGTTTGCCTTATGCAGCAGGCTATTGTTTATTTGTGTTGGCTGCTTGGCACATCCCCTATATGTGTATGTTATATAAGCATGCCATCCTATTTCATGTGGAGAACATATGTGCTATGAGGTGATATCCATCGATCTTCTCTACAGGTGCCTCTTTAGTTCCCCATCTCTCTCTCTCTACAATTCTCCCTCCAAGTTTATTCCTCTTCAACTCTTGTCCAATTTATTAGGGTTTCACAGTGTCAATATATCAGAAAGATGGATACGGCGACAACGACCAGGTCTTCAAATCCTTCTACTATCTATACCTTTGATTAGTTCTAGTCTTTAGTGGGTTTTTCTGTGGCAGCGTAATGAGTATTGGTATCTTGGAATTGCATCTTAGGATTCTCATTTTTTTTGAAATATATTCATCACCCCCTCATTTACTCTTCCTTGTGAGAATGAAGACTGAAATCATGTAATTTGGTATGTTAAAATGGACGAGATGTCAGGGTTCATGTATATTATCCAAAAACGAATACCATGAAATTGGATTGGAAGTTAGTGGAGAAGTCATTGAGTGAGAAATGGGCAATCGGCCCTGTACTCGACCTGGAACGCCTAAGTCTTACCAGGCCATGTATAAATATGTATTACTTGCTCTGGATCAGTCGAATCGACATCGTTGTGCCCCGACTTGAATCTCTTAGTCCACTTTGAGGGTTCAGACCTAGATATAGTTCAGATCAACCAAACCTGATGAGCAACTGTAAGTGATCTCATTTTCATGTGAAATAATTATTTGAAAACTGGTATCTCCACTTTTAATAAAATTATTATTTTTGTCTATTATTAGGAATTTTAAACACTGTAAATTATTAGAAATAAAATTGATTATTTCTGTCTATTGTTATGAATTCTAGACACTGTAAGTTTTAAGTGTAAGTGATCCCATTCTCCTGAAAAATAGATCGTTTTTAATAAAATTATGATATTTTCGTTCATCATTTTTAAGTGCAAACGATCTCATTTTCCTGTTAAAATTATTATTTTTGTCTACTATTAGAAATTTTAAACATTGTAAATTTTTAGAAATAAAAATTGATTATTTCGTTCTATTGTTATGACTTTTAGACACTGTAAAGTTTATGTGGAAGTGACCTCATTTTCCTATAAAATAATTATTTGAAAACTTGGCACTTTCTCTTTGAATAAAAATATGATATTTTCATCTATTGTTAGGAATTTCAGACATGGTAAATTATTAAAAATAAGCTTATTATTTCTGTCTATCGCTAGGGATTTTTAGACACTATAAATATTAGAATTGAAATTGATTGTTTCTATCCATTCTGATGAATTTAGACACTGTAAGTTTTATGCGTAAATGATTGTATTGTTATGTGAAACAGTTATGTGAATGTTTTGTATTTTCGTTACTAGTAAAATTGTGATACTCTGTTTAGGGTCATGAATTTTAGATGCTATAAATTATGGAATTTTCTTTTTAAGAAGATTATAATCTTGCTATTTATTGTACAAATTCTAGATATTGTAAGAGTAGGTGTAAGTGACTTCTTTTTTCTGTAAGATCAGTATTTGAAGAAAACAAATATTTCTGAAATACTCCCAAAGTATTTCTTCATTTAATCGTAATATTTTCGATATGTTAAAATCGGCGTACATCTGTATTTAATTGTAATATTTGTAGCATAAATCTTAAATATTGTAAATGTCATATGCGATTGTTATGTGCAAGTATTATGTGCAACCGTTATGTACAAATATTCTGTGTAAGTGTTATGTGTAAATTTTATGTACAAGTGGTTATGTACAAGTGGTTATGCGCAAGTGTTATACGCAATTGTTATGAGCAAGTGTTCTGCGCAAATGTTCTGTGCAAGTGTTCTATGCAAGCGTTATGTACAAGTGATTTGTGTAAGTGTTGTGTGCTCTTATTATGTGCAAGTGATTGATAATTTCAAGGATACTTTGAAAACACGATATTATTGTTTTCTGATATCTATTACATTGATATGTGGCCTGTAATTGATACAATAATGTCTTTTGAATTTATGTGCATGGTAATAAGATATGTGTGCATGGCAACATGCTTCTGATATGATATGTGTGCATGGCAGCATGCTTCTGATACGATATGTGTGCATGGCAACATGCTACTGATGAGATCCTATGTGATATGTGCGGATGGGCACATGCTGTGTGATATGATGGGCTGAGCACCTACTGTGTGATTGATGGTGCCAGCAGCTGAGATCTAGGCATCTACTATGTGAATGATGGTGCCGACAGATGAGATCTTTCCCCGACTCTCTGTGATAGGATGAGAATTAAGATGTGAGTGTTTGAGAGGGTCGCGCCCCCCCAAAATTATGTGTGAGGTACTATCCATTGGACCCCTTTGGTAGTGTAATGCCCTCCAGCCAGAAGGGCAAGGAGAGGGTCGTGTCGTGTAAGGCCTCCGCCTATCAAAAGCCCCAAAGTGCGTTGGGAACTATGTGCGTGTGTGAGGTACTACGCAACGGGTTTACCTGTTGGTGGTGCTTCTTCCTATGGGATAGTAGAAGTTCTAACTTTGGACCGAAGTCTGGGACCTGAGATTGGTGCTTCTACTGCAGGACTTTTGTTGTTGTGAATGCCTACTGCAGAACTTCAATTGTTGTGAATGCCTATTGCAGAACTTTTGTTGTTGTGAATGCATACTGCAGGACTTCTGTTGTTGGGAATGCTTACTGCAGAACTTCTGTTGTTGTGATTGCTTGATCGCAGGACTTCTGTTGTTGTGAATGCTTACTGCAGGATTCTGTGGCTGTGAATGCTTGGTTGATTATATCTGATACTTAATGTTGATATTAACATGAATCGTGTCTATATGATTTATGTATCATGTTTATTTACTTCGTCTAATAAGGAATACAGGATATGTGTAAGATCATAAATGAATCTATCTAATAGCATGCATTAGAATGTATGAAATCAATACGGTGAAATTTTGCTTAATATGCATTCTTTAGAAAAGATCTACATTTGTCAATTATG
>NW_006497511.1:2533394-2547433 GCF_000471905.2 Amborella trichopoda
AGAGAGAGAGAGAGATCTAAGAAACTTTCAAGAGATAAAGAGAAGGAGAGAAAGATATAAGAGAAATAAAGACAATGGGAATTTGAGCGAGAGAGAGAGAGGGATTTGAGAAAAATTGGAGAGATAAGAGAGGGAGAGAGATATAAGAGACAGAGAGACAAAGGGGATTAGAGAGAGAGAGAATCTGAGAAAGAGGAGGAGATTAGAAAAAGAAAAGAGATCTAAGAAAGGATGGCAGAAATGAGAAGGAGAGAGATTCAATGTAGCTGTAAGATGTAAAGAGAGAGACAAAGAGAGATGATTAAGAGGGAAATTATCAAGAAAGTGAGGAAAACTACTGAAAGAAATGAGATATGAGAGAAATAAAGGGAGAAATAAGAGATTTAAGAGAGAGAAAGAAAATAGATAAGAAAGAAAATAGATAAGAATGAAAAAATAAGAGATTGGGAGGGAAAGGGACTTAGAAGGTAGAGAGAGAGAGTGAAAAAAGTTTGAGAAGAGAGAAAAAACAAGATTTCGGATAGCACGAGCTCTTGCCAATTGATTATAAGTAACATTGTCGATGGTTGTGGCATGACAATGATAGATGTGTTGGAGGTGATGGAGCAGCAGCAGTGGTGATGGAGCAGCAGCAGTGGTGATGGCTCTCTCTCTCTCTCTATCTCTCTCTTTAAACCCTCCAAAGGATTTTCTCTCAACTCTCCTATCCTCTCTCTCTCTCTTCAAACCCTCCAAAAGATCTGCTTTCAACTCTCCTAACCTCTCTCTCTCTCAAAATCAAAACCCTCTAAAAGATTATACCAATTTCTTTCATCTCTAAAAGATCCCACAACTCTTTAACTATCTCGCTAAAAGATTACATACATCTCTCCACTCTAAACCCTCCAAAATATTCACTCACAACACTCCCAAAATCCAAAGTTCCAAACTCTCCAAAAACACACACAACTCTTGGTCTCTCCCTCCCAAAACTCCAAATCACAGACAACTCTTAATTACCCTATGTAACTCAAACATGTGTTAAATAATGAAGTGACATGTGTCCTTGGTTACTTTATATGAGGGATGAGAGATCTTGTGATGTGCACAGCCTTTAACTAAAAATAAAAATACCCTTTGATCCTTTGTGAAAAAGACCATTTTGCCCATATCTCTGCATTCAATGTGTAAAATTAAAAGTATTCCACACTTGACCACATGAACAAAGACAAGTATGGCACATCGGTCAACTTGATGATGTCAAAATGTGGCAAGGAGAGTGTGGGACCCATTTGTGGGCCCATGTGAGGCCCATTGGACATTTGGACCTCACACATGCCAATATGTCATATTTTGTGTCCTTTGAAATGTTTTGCATTGTTTTCCACCATTTTTCATTCAAAAAAAGCAAAACATTTAAAGTAATTTTTACTATTATTTTGGAAAATGAGATGGTTTTGGCTTTTAGAAAAATCACTAGAAGGGAAATTAGGTGCCTTGGGTATGGAACTAGGTCACTACACTTAGCTTGTTGGGATCGATTGATGAAAAATCAGTAAGGGTTTATAACATTCACATCTATTGTTTATTCATATCAATATAAACAAGCAATGAAAACTACACAATATCAAAACAAGAAAATGGAATAAAAAATTCAACATCATTAAATCCACAGAGAACAAAGATTTAACGTAGTTTTATTACAAATCGTGACTTGCGTCTATGGGAGAATGGCGCGAGACTTTACTTGCTCATTTGGGAAGATTACAGGTGAAATCGAGCTCAAAATATCAATTTCCAGCAGCCTATTCTCACTCTAAAAAGATCCCAAAAAAAGGCACCAATAATACCCAAAAATGGGTTCTTTTTAACACTATCTCTCACCAATAGTATGGACTGAGGCTGCGTAGTTCAGCGACATGTACTGTGGACCGAGGCGAAGTAGTATAGGGTCAAGCAGTTTTGACCGTGGCTGAGCGGTATAGGGTCATGCGGTGTGGACCGAGGCTGAACAGTTTAGTGTCGTGCATTGTGGAGCAAGGCTTCACTGTTTAGGGTCATGCAGTATGGACCGAGGCTTAGCATTGTAGGGTCATGCAGTTTGGACCGAGACTCAGCAGTTTAGGGTCATGCTATATGGACCGAGGCTCGACAATTTAGGGTTATGGAGTATGCTCTGAGGCTGAGTAATTTAGGGTCATGCATTATGGACCGAGGCTGAGCAGTTTAGGGTCATTCAGTATGTACCGAGGTTGATTGTTTAGTGTCAAGCAGTATGGACTAAGGTTGAGAAGTGTAAAGTCATGCGATATGGACCAAGGTTGAGTCGTTTAAGGTCATGAAGCGTGGATCTAGGCTGGGAAGTTTAGAGTCACGTAATATGGATCGAGGCTAAGAGTTTAGGATTATGCATTAGGAAATGAGGCTGAGAAGCTTAAGTTGATGCAGTATGGACCGAGGCAAAGCAATTTAGAGTCATGCACTATGTACCAAGGCTAAGCCATATAGGGTCATCCAGTATGGACCGAGGCTCAACAGTTTTGGATCATGCAGTATGAATCGAGCTTGAGCAGTATAGGGTATTGCAGTTTGGACCGAGGCTGACCAGTTTAGGGTCATGCAATATGAACGGAGGCTAAGTAGTTTAGGGTGATGCAGTATGCACGAGGCTTAGCAATTTAAGGTCATGCAGTATGGACAGAGGCTATGCAGTTTACCGTAATGCAGTATGGACCAAGGCTAAGCAGTTTAGGATCATGCAGTATGAACCGAGGCCGAGCAGCATAGTGTCTGGCAGTATGGACCCTAGCCAAGCAATTTAGAGTCTTCCACTATGGACGATGGCTGCGCAGTTTAAGGCCATGCAGTATGGAACAAGGCTGAGCAGTTTAGGGTCATGCTGTATGAATCGAGGCTGAGTCGTTTAGGGTCATGAAGTATGGACCAAGGCTGAGCAGTTTAGGGGCATGTAGTATAGACCGAGGTTGAGCAATTTAGGGTTATGCAAGATAAACTAAGGCTAAGTTGTTTAGGGACATGCAGTGTGTATCGAGCTTGAGAAGCTTAGGAACATGTCGTGTGCACCGAGGATGAGCAATATGGGGTTATGCAGTACGGACCGAGGCAGTGCAGTATAGGAGGGTCATGCACTACAGACTGAGGCTGAGGAGTTTAGGGTCATGCAGTATGGACCGAGGCTCAGCCGTTTTTGGTCATGTTATATGGGCAGAGGCTCTACAGTTTAGGGTCATGCAGTATGCTCCGAGGCTGAGTAGCTAAGGGTCACGCAGTATGTACAGAGGCTGAGCAGTTTAGGGTCATGCAGTACGGACCGAGGTTGATTCTATAGGGTCGCAGTTTGGACTTAGGTTGAGAAGCATTGATTCATGCAGTATGGATCGAGGCTGAGCAATTTAGGGTGCAGTATGGATTGTGGCTAAGCAGTTAGGATCTTGCACTATAAATCGACGTAAAGGAGTTTATGGTAATGAAGTATGGACCTAGGCTGAGCTGTTTAAGGTAAAGCAGTATGGACCGTGGTTGAGAAGTTTAGGGTCACGTAGTACATACCGAGATTGAGGAGTTTAGGGTCATGCAGTATGGATCGAGGCTGAACAGTCTGACTAAGACTGAGCCGTTTTGGGTCACGCAGTATGGACAGAGGCTGACCAGTTTATGGTTCTGCAATATGGATCGAGGCTAAGTAGATTAAGAACATGCAGTGGGCACCGAGGCTGAGCAGTTTAAAGTCATGCAGTATGGACCGAGGCTGAGCAGTATAGGGTAACGCAGTGTTGATCGAGGCTGAGGAGTTTAGGGTCATGCACTACAGACCAATGCTTAGCAGTTTAGGGTCGTGCATTATAGATCGAAGCTTAGCAGTGTTAGGGTCAAGATTTATGGACTAAGGCTAAGCAGTTTAGGGTGATGCATTATGCACGAGGCTTAGCATTTTAAGGTCATGCAGTATGGACCGAGGCTGTGCTGTTTACCTTAATGCAGTATGAACAAAGGCTAAGAAGTTTAGGATCATGCAGTATGAACCAAGGCTGAGCAGCATAGAGTCTTGCAGTATGGACCTTGGCCAAGCAGTTTAGAATCTTCCACTATGGACGATGGCTGAGCAGTTTAGGGCCTTGCAGTATGGAACAAGGCTAAGCAGTTTAAGGTCATGTTGTATGAATCGAGGCTGAGTTGTTTAGGGTCAGGAAATATGGACCAAGGCTGAGCAGTTTAGGGGCATGTAGTATGAACCGAGGTTGAGCAATTTAGGGCTATGCAGTATAAACGAAGGCTAAGTTGTTTAGGAACATGCAGTGTGTATCGAGCTTGGGAAGCTTTGGAACATGTCGTGTGCACCGAGGATGAGCAATATGGGGTTATGCAGTATGGACTGAGGCTGTGCAGTATAGGGTCATGCACTACAGACTGAGGCTGAGGAGTTTAGGGTCATGCAGTATGGATCGAAGCTCAACCGCTTTTGGTCATGCTATATGGGTAGAGGCTCTACAGTTTAGGGTCATGCAGTAGGCTCCGACGCTAAGTAGCTAAAGGTCAAGCAGTATGTACAGAGGCTGAACAGTTTAAGGTCATGTAGTATGGACCGAGGTTGATTCTATAGGGTCGCAGTTTGGACTTAGGTTGAGAGGCATTGATTCATGCAGTATGGATCGAGGCTGAGCAATTTAGGGTGCAGTATGGATTGTGGCTAAGCAGTTAGGATCTTGCACTTAAAACTGACGTAAAGGAGTTTACGGTCATGAAGTTTGGACCTAGGCTGAGCTGTTTAAGGTAAAGCCGTATGGACCGTGGTTGAGAAGTTTAGGGTCTTGTAGTACAAACCGAGACTGAGCAGTTTAAGGTCATGCAGTATGGATCGAGGCTGAGCAATCTGACTGAGGCTAAGCCAATTTGGGTCACGCAATATGGACAGAGGCTGACCAGTTTATGTTTCTGCAATATGGATCGAGGCTGAGTAGATTAGGACAGGCAGTGTGCACCGAGGCTGAGCAGTTTAAAGCCATGCAGTATGGACCGAGGCTGAGCAGTATAGGGTAACGCAGTGTTGACCAAGGCTGAGGAATTTAGGGTCATGCACTACAGACCAATGCTTAGCTGTTTAGGTTCGTGCATTATAGACTGAGGCTTAGCAGTGTTAGGGTCAAGATGTATGGACTAAGGCTAAGCAGTTTAGGGTGATGCAGTATGCACGAGGCTTAGCATTTTAAAGTCATGCAGTATGGACCGAGGCGGTGCAGCTTACCTTAATGCAGTATGGACCAAGGTTAAGCAGTTTAGGATCATGCAGTATGAACCGAGGTCGAGCAGCATAGTGTCTTGCAGTATGGACCTTGGCCAAGAAGTTTAGAGTCTTCCACTATGGACGATGGCTGAGCAGTTTAGGGCCATGCAGTATGGAACAAGGCTGAGCAGTTTAGGGTCATGTTGTATGAATCGAGGCTGAGTTATTTAGGGTCATGAAGTATGGACCAAGGCTGAGCAGTTTAGGGGCATGTAGTATGGACCGAGGTTGAGCAATTTAGGGCTATGCAGTATAAACCAAGGATAAGTTATTTAGGGACATGCAGTGTGTCTCGAGCTTGAGCAGCTTAGGAACATGTCGTGTGCAATGAGGATGAGCAATATGGGGTAATGCAGTATCGACCGAGGCTATGCAGTATAGGGTCATGCACTACAGACTGAGGCTGAGGAGTTTAGGGCCATGCAGTATGGATCGAGGCTCAGCCATTTTTGATCCTACTATATGGGCAGAGGCTCTACAGTTTAGGGTCAAGCAGTATGCTCCGAGGCTGAGTAGCTAAGGGTCATGCAGTATGTACAGAGGCTGAGAAGTTTAGGGTCATGCAGTACGAGCCGAGGTTGATTCTATAAGGTTACAGTTTGGACTTAGGTTCCGAAGCATTGATTCATGCAGTATGGATCGAGGCTGAGCAATATAGGGTGCAGTATAGATTGTGGCTATGCAGTTAGGATCTTGCACTATAAACCGACGTAAAGGAGTTTATGGTCATGAAGTATGGACCTAGGCTGAGCTGTTTAGAGTAAAGCAGTATGGACCGTGGTTGAGAAGTTTAGGGTCACGTAGTACAGACCGAGACTGAGCAATTTAGGGTCATGCAGTATGGATCGAGGCTGAGCCATTTTGGGTCACGCAGTATGGACAGAGGCTGACCAGTTTATGGTTCAGCAATATGGATCGAGGCTGAGTAGATTAGGGACATGCAGTGTGCACCGAGGCTGAGCAGTTTAAAGTCATGCAGTATGGACCGAGGCTGAGCAGTATAGGGTACGCAGTGTTGACCGAGGCTGAGAAGTTTAGGGTCATGCATTATAGACCAATGCTTAGCAGTTTAGGATCGTGCATTATAGACCGAGGCTTAGCAGTGTTAGGGTCAAGATGTATGGACTGAGGCTAAGCAGTTTAGGGTGATGCAGTATGCACGAGGCTTAGCAGTTTAAGGCCATGCAGTATGGACCGAGGCTGTGCTGTTTACCTTAATGCAGTATGGACCAAGGCTAAGCAGTTGAGGATCATGCAGTATCAACCGAGGCCGAGCAGCATAGTGTCTTGCAGTATGGACCTTGGCCAAGCAGTTTAGAGTCTTCCCTTATGGACGATGTCGGAGCAGTTTAGGGCCATGCAGTATGGAACAAGGCTGCGCAGTTTAGGGTCATGTTGTATGAATCGAGGCTGAGTTGTTTAGGGTCATGAAGTATGAACCAAGGCTGAGCCGTTTAGGAGCATGTAGTATGGACCGAGGTTGAGCAATTTAGGGCTATGCAGTATAAACCAAGGCTAAGTTGTTTAAGGACATGCAGTGTGTATCGAGCTTGAGCAGCTTAGGAACATGTCTTGTGCACCGAGGATGAGCAATATGGGGTTATGCAGTATGGATCGAGGCTGTGCATAAGCTGAGCAGTTTAAGGTCATGCAGTACGGACCGAGGTTGATTCTATAGGGTCGCAGTTTGGACTTCGGTTGAGAAGCATCGATTCATGCAGTATGGATCGAGGCACAACAATTTAGGGTGCAGTATGGATTGTGGCTAAGCAGTTAGGATCTTGCACTATAAACCGACATAAAGGAGTTTATGGTCATGAAGTATGGACCTAGGCTAAGCTGTTTAATATAAAGCAGTATGGACCATGGTTGAGAAGTTTAGGGTCACGTAGTACAGACTGAGACTGAGGAGTTTAGGGTCATGCAGTATGGATCGAGGCTGAGCAGTCTGACTAAGGCTGAGCCGTTTTGGGTCACGAAGCATGGACAGAGGCTGACCAGTTTATGGTTCTGCAATATGGATCAAGGCTGAGTAGATTAGGGACATGCAGTGTGCACCGAGGCTGAGCAACTTAAAGTCATGCGGTAAAGACCGAGGCTGAGCAGTATAGGGTAACGCAGTGTAGAGTTTAGGGTCATGCACTACAGACCAATGCTTAGCAGTTTAAGGTCGTGCATTATAGACCAAGGCTTAGCAGTGTTAGGGTCAAGATGTATAGACTGAGGCTAAGCAGTTTAGGGTGATGCAGTATGCACGAGGCTTAGCATTTTAAGGTCATGCAGTATGGATCGAGGCTGTGCAGTTTAGAGTCTTCCACTATAGACGATGGCTGAGCAGTTTAGGGCCATGCAGTATGGAACAAGGCTCAGCAGTTTAGGGTCATGTTGTATGAATCGAGGCTGAGTTGTTTGGGGTCATGAAGTATGGACCAAGGCTGAGCAGTTTAGGGGCATGTAGTATGGACCGAGGTTGAGCAATTTAGGGCTATGCAGTATAAACCAAGGCTAAGTTGTTTAGGGACATGCAATGTGTATCGAGCTTGAGTAGCTTAGGAACATGTCTTGTGCACCGAGGATGAGCAATATGGGGCTATGCAGTATGGACCGAGGCTGTGCAGTATAGGGTAATGCACTACAGATTGAGGCTGAGGAGTTTAGGGTCATGCAGTATGGACCGAAGCTCAACCGTTTTTGGTCATGCTATATGGGCAGAGGTTCTATAATTTAGGGTCATGCAGTATACTCTGAAGCTAAGTAGTTAAGGGTCATGCAGTATGTACAGAGGCTGAGCAGTTTAGGGTCATGCAGCACGGATCGAGGTTGATTCTATAAGGTCGCAGTTTGGACTTAGGTTGAGAAGCATTGATTCATGCAGTATGGATCAAGGCTGAGCAATTTAGGGTGCAGTATGGATTTTGGCTAAGCAGTTAGAATCTTGCACTTAAAACCAACGTAAAGGAGTTTATGGTCATGAAGTACGGACCTAGGCTGAGCTGTTTAAGGTAAAGCAGTATGGACCGTGGTTGAGAAGTTTAGGGTCACGTAATACAGATCGAGACTGAGCAGTTTAGGGTCATGCAGTATGGATCAAGGCTGAGCAGTCTGACTAAGGCTGAGCCGTTTTGGGTCACGCAGTATGGACAGAGGCTGACCAATTTATGGTTCTGCAATATGGATCGAGGCTGAGTAGATTAGGGACATGCAGTGTGCACCGAGGCTGAGCAGTTAAAAGCCATGCAGTATCGACCGAGGTTGAGCGGTATAGGGTAACGCAGTGTTGACTGAGGCTGAAGAGTTTAGGGTCATGCACTACAGACCAATGCTTAGCAGTTTAGGGTCGTGCATTGTAGACCGAGGCTTAGCAGTGTTAGGGTCAAGATGTATGGACTAAGGCTAAGCAGTTGAGGGTGATGCAGTATGCACGAGGCTTAGCATTTTAAGGTCATGCAGTATGGACCGAGGCTGTGCATTATACCTTAATGCAGCATGGACCAAGGCTAAGCAGTTTAGGATCATGCAGTATGAACCGAGGCCGAGCAGCATAGTGTCTTGTAGTATGGACCTTGACCAAGCAGTTTAGAGTCTTCCACTATGGACGATGGTTGAGCAGTTTAGGGCCATGCGGTATGGAACAAGGCTGAGCAGTTTAGGGTCATGTTGTATGAATCGAGGCTGAGTTGTTAAGGGTCATGAAGTATGGACCAAGGCTGAGCAGTTTAGGGGCATGTAGTATGGACCGAGGTTGAGCAATTTAGGGCTATGCAGTATAAACCAAGGCTAAGTTGTTTAGGGACATGCAGTGTGTATCGAGCATGAGAAGCTTAAGAACATGTCGTGTGCACCGAGGATGAGCAATATGGGGTTATGCAGTATGGACCGAGGCTGTGCAGTATAGGGTCATGCACTACAAACTGAGGCTGAGGAGTTTAGCGTCGTGCAGTATGGACCGAGGCTCAGCCGTTTTTGGTCATGCTATATGGGCAGAGGCTCTACAGTTTAGAGTCATGCAGTATGCTCAGAGGCTGAGTAGCTAAGGGTCATGCAGTATGTACAGAGGCTGAGCAGTTTAGGGTCATGCAACACGGATCGAGGTTGATTCTATAAGGTCGCAGTTTGGACTTAGGTTGAGAAGCATTGATTCATGCAGTATGGATCGAGGCTGAGAAATTTAGGGTGCAGTATGGATTTTGGCTAAGCAGTTAGGATCTTGCTCTTAAAACCGATGTAAAGGAGTTTATGGTCATGAAGTACGGACCTAGGCTGAGCTGTTTAAGGTAAAGCAGTATGGACCGTGGTTGAGAAGTTTAGGGTCACGTAGTACAGACCGAGACTGAGCTGTTTAGGGTCATGCAGTATGGATCGAGGCTTAGCAGTCTGACTGAGGCTGAGCCATTTTGGGTCACGCAGTATGGACAGAGGCTGACCAGTTTATGGTTCTGCAAAATGGATCGAGGCTGAGTAGATTAGGGACATGCAGTGTGCACCGAGGCTGAGCAGTTAAAAGCCATGCAGTATCGACTGAGGTTGAGCGGTATAGGGTAACGCAGTGTTGACCGAGGCTGAGGAGTTTAGGGTCATGCACTACAGACCAATGCTTAGCAGTTTAGGGTCGTGCATTATAGACCGAGGCTTAGCAGTGTTAGGGTCAAGATGTATGGACTAAGGCTAAGCAGTTTAGGGTGATGCAGTATGCACGAGGCTTAGCATTTTAAGGTCATGCAGTATGGACCGAGGCTGTGCAGTTTACCTTAATGCAGTATGGACCAAGGCTAAGCAGTTTAGGATCATGCAGTATGAACCGAGGCCGAGTAGCATAGTGTCTTGCAGTATGGACCTTGGCCAAGCAGTTTAGAGTCTTCCACTATGGACGATGGCTGAGCAGTTTAGGGTCATGCAGTATGGAACAAGGCTGAGCAGTTTAGGGTCATGTTGTATGAATTGAGGCTGAATTGTTTAGGGTCATGAAGTATGGACCAAGGCTGAGCAGTTTATGGTCATGCAGTGTGACCGAGGTTGAGCTGTTTAAGGTCAAGCAGTATGGACCATGGCTGAGCAGTTAGAGGTCATGCAGTACGGACCGAGGCTAAGAAGATTGGGGTCAGTATGGATCGAGGTTGAGCAGTTTTATGTTTAAGCAGTATGGATCGAGGCTGAGCAATTTTGGGTCATGCAGTATTGACCGAGGCGGAGTAGCTTCGGAGTATGCAGTACGGATAGAGGCTGAGTTGTTTAAGGACATTAATTGTGGACCGAGGCTGGGCAGTTTAGGGTCATGTAGTATGGACCGAGGCTGAGCAGTATAGGGTCATGTAGTGTGGACCGAGGCTGAGCAGTTTAGGGTCATGCACTACGGACCAAGGCTTAGCAGTTTAGGGTCATGCAATATGGACCGACGCTTAGCAGTTTTAAGGTCAAGTAGTATGGACCGATGCTGAGCAGTTTTGAGTCATGCTGTATGGACCACGGCTAAGCAGTTTAAGGGTATGCAATTTGGACCGTGGCTGAGTAGTTTAGGGACATGCTTTGTGGACCGAGGTTGAGCAGTTTAGGGTCATGCAGTATGGACCATGGCTGAGTGGTACAGAGTCATGCGGTGTGGACCAAGGCTGAGAAGTTTAAGTTCATGCAATATGGGTCGGGGTTGAGCAATTTAGGGTGATGCAGCATGGACCAAGGCTTAGCAGTTTAGAGTCTGCAGTATGGACCGAGGCTTAACAGTTTAGGGTCATGCAGTTTGGACCGAGGTTCAGCAGTTTAGGGTCATGCTGTATGGATCGAGGCTCGGATGTTTAGGGTCAAGCAGTATGTTCTGAGGCTGAGTAGTTGAGGGTCATGCAGTATGGATCGAGGCTGAGCAGTTTTGGGTCATGCAGTATAGACCGTGGTGGATTGTTTAGGGTCATGCAGTATGGACTTAGGTTGTGTAGTGTTGGGTCATGTTGTATGGATCGAGGTTGATCTGTTTAAGGTCATGAAGCGTGGATCTAGGCTGAGCAGTTTAGAGTCACGCAGTATGGAAAGAGGTTGAGCAGTTTAGGGTCATGTATTATGAAACAAGGTCGAGAGGTTAAGGGTCATGCAGCATGGACTCAGGCTGAGCAGTTAAGGTCCTGCTGTATGTACCGAGGCTGACCAGTATAGGGTTGTGCATTATGGATTGAGGCTGAAATGTGTTGGCTCATGGAGTATAGACCGAGCCTTAATAGGATAGGGTCATGCAGTATGGACCGAGGCTGACCCGTTTAGGGTCATGCAATACAGACCGAGGCTAAGTAGTTTAGGGTTATGCAGTATGGCCCAAGGCTTAGTAGTTTCAGGTCATGCAGTATGGACCGAGGTTGTGCAGTTTAGGTTAATGCCGTATGGACCTAGGCTGAGTAGTTTAGAATCATGCAGCATGAACCGAGACGATGCAGCATAGGGTCTTGCAGTATGGACCTTGGCCAAGGAGTTTAGAGTCTCGTAATATGGATCATGGCTTAGCGGTTTAGGGTCATGCAGTACGGACCAAGGCTGAGGAGTTTAGGGTCATGCTGGATGGATCGAGGCTGAGGAGTTTAGAGTCATGCAGTATGGACCGAGGCTGAGAAATCAAGGGTGCAGTATGGACTAAGGCTGAGAAATTAGTTTCATGCAATATAGACCGAGGCTGAGGAGTTCATGGTCATGCAGTATGGACCGAGGCTTAGCATTTTAAGGTCAAGCTGTATGGACCGTGGCTGAGAAGTTTAGGGTCACACAGTATGGAACGAGGCTGAGCAGTTTAGGGTCATGGAGTATGGATCGAGGCTCAGCAGTTTTAGGGTCAAGTAGTATGCACCGAGGTTGAGCAGTTTTGGGTCGTACAGTAGGGAGCGAGGCTGAGCAGGTTAAGGTTATGCAGTATGGACCGAGGCTGAGTAGTTTAGGGACATGCAGTGCGGATCGAGGCTGAGCTGTTTAGGGTCATGCAGTATGGAAGGCTGAGCAGTATAGGGTCATGCAGTGTGGACCGGGGCTGAGCAGTTTAAAGTCATGCACTACTGACAAAGGCTATGCAATTAAGGGTCATGAAGTATGGACCGAGTAGTTTAGGGTCATGCAAAATGGATCGAGGCTCAGCAATTTAGGGTCATGCGGTATCGACCGAAGCTCGACAGTTTAGGATCATGCAGTATGTTTCGAGGTTGAGTAGTTTAGGGTCATGCGGTATTGACCGAGGCTGAGCAATTTACTCTCATGTAGTATGGACCAAGGATGCTTGTTTAGGGTCAAGCAGTATGAACTTAGGTTGAGCGATTTAGGGTCATGCAGTATGGACCTAGGTTGAGCCGTTTAAGGTCATGAAGTGTGGGTCTAGGCTGAGCAGTTTAGGTCACGCAGTATGGATCGAGGCTGAGCAGTTTAGGGTCATGCAGTATGAAACGAGGTTGAGAAGTTAAGGGTCATACAGAATAAATCGAGGCTAAGCTGTTTAGGGCCATGTAAAGTGTACCGAGGCTCAACAGTTTAAGGTCATGCATTATGGATCGAGGCTATGCAGTTTTTCGGTCATGTAGTATGGATCGGGCCTGAGCAGGTGATGGTCATGTAGTATGGACCGAGGCTGACCAGTTTGGGGTCATACAGTATGGACTGAGGCTGGGCAGTTTAGGTTAATGTAGTAAGGACAAAGGCTAAGCAGTTTCGGATTGTGCACTATGAACCGAGGCTGAGCAGTGTAGGGTAATGCAGTATGGACGGAGGCTGAGTAGTTTAGGGTCATGCAGTATGGACCGAGTCTGAACAGTTTAGGGACATGCAATATGGACCGAGGTCGAGCAGTTTAGGGTCGTGTAGTAGGGATCGAGGCTGATGTGTTTAGGGTCATGTAATATGGACAGAGGCCGAGCACTTTCTGGTCATGAAGTACAGACCGAGGATGAGCAGTTTAAGGTCAAGCAATATGGACCGTGGCCGAGCAGTTTAGGGTCACGCAGTGTGGACTGAGGTTGAGCAGTTTAGAGTCATGTAGTATGGACCGAGGCTGAGCAATTTGTGGTCATGCAGTACGGACCAAGGCTGAGTAGTTTAGGGGTATGTAGTGTGGACCGAGGCTGAGAAGTGTAGGGGCATGCTTTGTAGACCGAGGCTAAACAGTTTAGGGTCATGCAGTATGTACTGAGGCTGAGCAGTATTAGCTCATGCAGCGTGGATCAAGGCTGAAGTGTTTTAGGTTCATGTAGTTTGGACCGAGGTTGAGCATTTTTGGGTCATGTAGTATTGACCGAGGCTGAGCAGTTTTGGGGTATGCAGTATGGACCGAGGTGGAGTTGTTTAGGGACATGCAGTGTGTACTCAAGCTGAGCAGCTTAGGGTCATGCCGTATGCACCGAGGCTGAGCAGTATGGGGTTATGAAGTATGGACCGAGGCTGAGCAGTTTAGGGTCATGCACTACAGACTGAGGCTGAGCAGTTTAGGGTCATGCAGTATGGATCGAGGATCGACAGTTTAGGGTCATGTAGTATGGATAGAGGATCAGCATGTTTTGGTCGTTCTATATGGACCGAGGCTCGGCAGTTTAGGATCATGCAGTATGTTCCGAGGCTGAGTAGTTTAGGGTCATGCAGTATGTACCGAGGCTGAGCAGTTTAGGGTCATGCAGTACGGACCGAGGTTGATAGTATAGGGTCATGCAGTTTGGACTTAGGTTGAGAAGCTTAAGGTCATGCAGTATGGACTGAGGTTGAGTCGTTTAAGGTCATGAAGTGTCATTCTACCTTGAGGGTCACACAGTAT
>NW_006497511.1:2549288-2562105 GCF_000471905.2 Amborella trichopoda
TAGTTTAGAGTCATGTAGTATAGATCGAGGCTGAGCAGTTTGTGGTCATGCAGTATGGACCGAGGCTGAGCAGTTAAGGTCATGCAATATAGGCCGAGGCTGAGCAATTTATGGTCATTCAATATGGACCGGGCCTGACCAGTTGAAAGTCAAGCAGTATGGACCGTGGCCGAGCAGTTTAGGGTGATGCAGTACAGAGCGAGACTGAGCAGTTTAGGTTCATGTCGTATGGACTGAGGCTAAGCAGTTTAGTGTGATGCAATATGGATCAACGCTTAACAATTTAAGGTCATGCAGTATGGACCGAGGCTGTACAGTTTAGGTTAATGTAGTATGGACCAAGGCAGAGTAGTTTAGGACATGCAGTACAAACCGAGGCAGAGCAGTTCAGGGTCATGCTATATGGTCCTAAGCTGAGCAGTTTGGGGTCATGCAGTACGGACCGAGGCTGTCCTGATTAGGGTAACGCAATACGAACCCAGGTTGAGCAGTTTATGGTCATGAAGTATGGACCGAGACTTAACAGTGTAAGGTCAAACAGTATGGACCGTGGCTGAGCAGTTTAGGTCATGCAGTACAGACTAAGGCAGAGCCGTTTAGGTTCATGCAGTATGGATCGAGGCTGAGCAGTTTTAAGGTCATGTAGTATGGACTGAGGCTGAGCAGGTTTGGGTCAAGCAGTATGGACCTAGGTTGAGTAGTTTAGGGCTATGCAGTATGGTGCGAGGCAAAGTAGTTTAGAGACATAAAGTGTGGATCAAGGCAGATTAGTTTAGGGTCATACAGTGTGGACAGAGGCTGAGATGTTTAGGGTCATGCAGTATGGAGCGAGGCTGAGCATTTAGGATCATGCAGTATATCGAGGCTGAGCAGTTTAGGGTCGATAGTATGGATTGAGGCTGAGTAGTTTAGGGCAATGCAGTATGGACGGAGGCTAAGCAGTATTGCGTCAAGCACTATGGATCGAGGGTTAGCAGGTTAGGGTCATGTAGTATGGATTGAGGCTCAGCAGTTTAGGGTCATGCTGTATGGACCGAGGCTGGGCAGTTTTTGGTCATGTAGTATGTATCGAGGCTGAGTAGTTTAGGGTCACGCAGTATGGGTCGACGCTGAGCAGTTTAGGGTTATACAATATGGACTAGGGATGAGCATTTTAGGGTCATGCAGTACGGACCGAGGCTGAGTAGTTAAGGGTCATGCAATATGGAACGATGCTGAGCAGTTTAGGGTCTTGCACTATGGACCATGGATGAGCAATTTAGGGTCTTGCAGTATAGACTGTGGCCAAGCTGTTTAGAGTCATGCTGTATGGACCGTGGTTGAGTAGTTTACTGTCATGCGGTATAGACTCAGGCTGAGTAGTTTAGGGTCACACAATATGGACCAAGGGTGAGCAGTTCAAGGTCACGCAGTATGGACACAGGGAGAGTTGTTTAGCGTCATGCAGTATGGACTGAGGTTGAACAGTCTGGGGTCATGTTGTATGGATTGTGGCTAAACAGTTAAGAGTCCTGTAATAAAGACAAGTGAGCAGTTTAGGGTTTTTCAGTATGGAATGTGGCTTAGCTGTCTTGGGCCACGTAGTACCGATTAAGGCTTAGTAGTTTAGGGTCATGCAGCATGGATTGAGGTTGAGCTGTTTTAGGGCCATGCAGTATGGGCAGAGGCTGAGAAGTTTTGGGTCATGCAGTATGGACCGAGGTTGAGCAGCGTAGGGGTATGTAGTATGGACCAAGGTTGAGTAGTATAGGGACATGCAATGTGGACCGCGGCTGAGCAGTTTAGTGTCATGCAGTATGGATAGAGGCTGAGTAGTTTAGGGTCATGCAGTATGAAACGACGTTGTGCAGTTTGGGGTCATGCAGTATCTACCGAGGCTGAGCAGTTTAGGGTCATGCAGTATTGACTGAGATAGCACCGTTTAGGGTAATGCGGTATGGGCCCGGCCAGAGCTGTTTAGGGTCGGGCAGTTTGGATTGATGCTGAGCAATTTAGCATCACACAGTATGGATAGAGGCTGGACAGTTTTGGGTCCTGCAGTTATGACCGAGCCTGAGCAGTTTAGGGTCGTGTAGTATGGACCGAGGCGGACCAGTTGAGGGTCATGTAGTATGGACCGAGGCTAAGTAGTTTAGTGTGATACCAGTATGGACCAAGGCTTAGCAATTTAAGGTCATGCAGTATGGATCGAGCTGTACAGTTTAGGTTAATGCAATGTAGACCAAGGCTGAGCAATTTAAGATCATGCAGTATGAAGCGAGATGGAGCAGCTTAGGGTCTTGCAGTATGGACTGTGGCAGAGCAGTTAAGGGTCTTACAGTATAGACCGAGGCTTAGCAGTTTGGGGTCATGTAGTATGGACCAAGGCTGAGCAGTTTAGGGTCATGCAGTATGGATCGTGGCTGAGCAGTTTAGTGTCATGCGGTATGGTCCAAGGCTGAGCAGTTTATGGTCACTCAATATGGACAAAGGGTGAGAAGCTTAGGTTCATGCAGTATGGACCGAGGTTGAGCTGCTTAGGGAAATGCAATATGGACCGAGGCGATGCAGTTTATGGTCATGAAGTATGCACCGAGACTGTGTAGTTTAAGGTCAAGCACTATGGTTCGTGGCTGAGCAGTTTAGGGTCATGCAGTACTCACTGAGGGTAAGCAGTTTAGGGTCATGCACTATGGATCGAGGCAGAGCAGTTTTAGGGTCATGCAGTATGGACCATGGGTGAGCAATTTAGGGTCTTGCAGTATGGACCGTAGCCGAGCAGTTTAGGGTCATGTAGTATGGACTGTGGCTGAGCACTTTACTGTCATGCAGTATGGACTGAGGCGGGGCAGTTTTGGGTCACACTATATGAGCCAAGGGTGAGCAGTTTAGGATCTTGTAGTACGGACACAAGCGGAGCTGTTTTGCATCATGCAGTACGGACCGAGGTTGAACAGTCTAGGGTCATCCGTTATGGACTGTGGCAGAACAGTTTAGAGTCTTGCAGTCGAGGCTGAGAAGTTTTAGGGTCATGTAATGACAAGGCTGAGAAGTTTTTGGTCATGCAATATGGACCGAGGCCGAGTAGTTTTAGGGTATGCAGTTGGACCGAAGCTGATTAGTTTAGGGATATGCAATGTGGATCGAGGCTGAGCAGTTTAGGGTCATCCAATGTGGACCGAGGCTTAGAAGTTTAGGGTCATGCACTACGGACCTAAGCTTAGCTGCTTAGGGTCACACAGTATGGACTAAGGCTATGTAGTTTAAGGCCAGGCAGTATGGACCGAGGCTCAACAGTTTAGGGTCATGCTGAATGGATAGAGGCTGAGCAGTTTAAAGTCATTCAGTATGTATCGAGCTTGAGTAGTTTAGGGTCATGCAGTATGGACCGATGCTTAGCAGTTTAGGGTTATGCAGTATGGACTGAGGTTGATCTGTTTAGGGTCATGCATTATGGACCGAGGCTGAGTAGTTTAGGGTCATGTAGTGTGGATCGAGGCTGAGCAGTTTAGGGTCTTGTAGTATGGACTGTATCCGAGCAATTTAGGTTCTTGCAGTATGGACCGTGGCTGAGCAGTATTACTGTCATGTTGTATGGACCGAGGCTGAGCAGTTTTGGATCATGCAATATGGACCGAGGGTGAGCAGTCTTGGGTTATGTAGTATGGACCAAGGTAGAGCAGTTTAGGGTCATGCACTAAGGACTGCAGTTGAGTAGTCTAGGGTCATTCAATATGAACCATGGCTGAGCAGTTTAGAATCCTTCAGAATGGATCATGACTTAGCAGTTTAGGGGTTTTTCCGTATGAACCGAGGCTCAACAGTTTAGGGTCAAGCACGACAGACCGAGGCTGAGCAGTTTAGGTTCATGCAGTGTGGACCGAGGCTGAGCAATTTAGAGTCACGCAATATGGGGCCTTTGGGTCATGCAGTATGCACTGAAGCTGAGACTTTTAGGGTCATGCAGTTATAGAACTAGGCTGAGCAGTTTAAGGGCATGCAGTATGGACCATGGGTGAGCAATTTAGGGTCTTGCAGTAGGGACCGAGGCTGAGAACTTTTTTATCTTACAGTATGAATCGAGGTTGATCAATTTTAGGTCATGCAGTATGGACCGAGGATGGGAAATTTTGGGTCATGCAGTATGGACCGAGGTTAAGTAGTTTAGGGACAAGAAGTGTGGATCGAGGCTAATTAGTTTAGGGTCATGTAGTAAGGACCGAGGCTGATTAGTTTAGGGTCATGCGGTATGGACCAAGGCTGAGCAGTTTAGGGTCATGTAGTATGGACTGAGGCTGAGCAGTTCAGGGTCATGTATTATGGACTGAGGCTGAGCAGTTTAGGGTCATGAAGTATGGACCGAGGCTTAATAGTTTTGGGTCATGTAGTATGGACCGAGGCTCAAACGTTTAGGGTCATGCAGTATGGACCGAGGCTGGGCAGTTTTGGACATGCTGTATATACCGAGGTTGAGTAGTTTAGGGTCATGCAGTATTGATCGACGCTGACTAGTTTAGGGTTATGCAGTATGAACCAAGGCTGAGCATTTTAAGGTCAGACAGTATCGACCGAGGCTGAGTCATTAGGGTCATGCAGTATGGATCGTTGCTGAACAGTTTTGGGTCATGCCCTACGGACTGAGGCTTAGTAGTTTAAGGTTATGTAATATGGACCGAGGCTGTGCTATTGACGATCATGCAGTATGGACCGAGGCTTAGCAGTTTAGGTTCATGCAGTATGGACCGAGGCTCAGCAGTTTGGGTTCATGCTATATGGACTGAGGCAACGTAGTTTAGGCTCAGGAGTATGGATCGAGCTTGAGTAGTTTAAGGTCATGTAGTATGGATCGATGCTGAGCAATTTAGGTTTATGAAGTATGCACCGAGGCTGAGCAGCTTAGAGTCATGCAGTACAGATCATGGGTTAGAAGTTTTACTGTCATGTTGTATGGATCGAGGCTGAGCAGTTACGGATCATGCAAAATGGACCTAGGGTGAGCAGTCTAGGGTCGTGCCGTATGGACGATGGCTGAGCAGTTTAGAGTCTTGCAGAATGGACCATGACTTAGCAGTTTAGGGCTTTTGCATTATGGACCGAGGCTGAGCAGTTTAGGGTCATGCACTATGGACTGCGTCTGAGCAGTTTTGGTTCACACAGTGTGGACTGAGGCTGGGACTTTTAGGGTCATGCACTATGGACCGAGGCTGAGCTGTTTAAGTGCATGCAGTATGGACCGTGGCCGAGTAGTTTAGGGTCCAACAGTTGGGATCAAGGCTGACCAGTTTATGGTCATGCAGTATGGATCGAGGTTGATCAATTTTAGGGTCATGCAGTATGGGCTGAGGCTGGGCAGTTTTGGATCATCCAATATGGACTGAGGCTGCGTACTTTGGGGATATACAGTATGAACCGAGGCTAAGTAGTTTAGGGACATGCAGTGCAGATCTAGGCTGATTAATTTAGGGTCATGGAGTATGGATCGAGGTTGAGCAGTTTAGGGTCATCCAGTGTGCACTACGACTGAGCAGTTTAGGGTCATGCACTATGGATCCAGGTTTAGCAGTTTAGGGTCACGCAGTATGGACCAAGGCTTAGCAGCTTAGGGTCATGCAGTATGGGTCGAGGCTCAACAGTTTAGGGTCATGCAGTATGAACCGAGCTTGAGCTGTTGAGATTCATGTCGTATGGATCGAGGCTGAGCAATTTAGCGCCACACAGTATGGATCGAGGCTGAACAGTTTTGGGTCATGCAGTATTGACCGTGCCTGAGCAGTTTAGGGTCATGTGGTATGGACCGAGGCTGACCACTTTAGGGTCATGTAGTATGGACAAAGCCTGAAACATTTAGGGTCATGCAGTATGGACCGAGGCTGGGCAGTTTTGGGACATGCTGTATATACCGAGGCTGAGTTGTTTCGGGTCATGCAGTATTGACCGACATTGAGCAGTTTAGGGTTATGCAGTATGAGCCTAGGCTGAGAATTTTATGGTCAGTCAGTGTGGAGTGAGGCTGACTCGTTTAGGGCCATGCAGTATGGATCGATGCTGAGCTGATAGGGTCATGCCTTACGGACAGAGGCTTAGTAGTTTAGAGTCATGCAGTATGGACCGAGGCTGTGCAGTTTAGGATCATGCAATATGGAACGAGGCTCAGCATTTAGGTTCATACAGTATGGACGAGGCTCTGCAGTTTAGGGTCATGCTGCATGGACTGAGGCTAGGCAGTTTAGGGTCTTGCAGTACGGATCGAGGTTGAGTAGTTTAGGGTCATGCAGTATGGACCGACGTAGAGTAGTTTAGGGTTATGAAGTACAGACAAAGGCTGAGCAGTTTAGGGTCATGCAGTATAGACCGTGGCTGAGCAGATTATTGTCATGCAACATGGATGGAGGCTGAGCAGTTTTCGTTCATGCAATATGGAGCGAGGGTGAGCAGTCTTGGGTTATGTATTACGGACCAAGGCGGAGCAGTTTAGGGTCCTGCAGTAAGGACCACTGTTGAGAAGTCGATGGTCATGCCGTATGGACCATCGCTGAGCAGTTTAGATTCTTACAGAATGGACCATGACTTAGCAGTTTATGGGTTTTGCAGTATGGACCGAGGCTGAACAGTTTAGGGTCATGCACTATGGACTGAGGCTGAGCAATTTAAGTTCACGTAGTGTGGGCTGAGGCTGGGACCTTTTGGGTCATGCTATATGGACCGAGGCTGAGCTGTTTAAGGGCATGCAGTATGGACCGTGGCTGAGCTGTTTAGGGTCCTGCAGTAGGGATCGAGGCTGAGCAGTTTATGGTCATGCAGTATGGATCGAGGCTGATCAATTTTAGGGTCATGCAGTATGGACCGAGGTTGGGCAATTTTGGGTCATGCAGTATGGACCAATGCTGCATAGTTTGGGGCTATACAGTATGGACCGAGGTCAAATAGTTTAGGGACATGTAGTGTGGATTGAGGCTGATTAGTTTAGGGTCATGCAATATAGACCAAGACTGAGTAGTTTAAGTCATGCAGTGTGGAGTGAGGTTGAGCAGTTTAGGGTCATGCACTACGGATCCAGGCTTAGCAGTTGAATGCAATATGGACCAAGGCTTAGCCGTTTAGGGTCATGCAGTATGGACTGAGGCTCAACAGTTTAGGGTCATGCTGTATGGACCCAGGCTGAGCAGTTTTGGATCATGCTGTATATACCGAGGCTGAATAGTTTAGGGTCATGCAGTATGGACCGACGTTAAGTAGTTTAGGGTTATGCAGTATGGACCGAGGCTGAGCAATTTAAAGTTTTGTTGAATGGACCATGACCGAGCAGTTTAGGGTTTTTTGGTATGGATTGTGGCTGAACCGTTTTCGACCGTGCATTATGGATCATGGTGGAGCAATTTAGGGTCGTGCAATATGGACCGAGGCAGAGCAGTTTATGGTCATGCAGTATGGACGGATGCTGAGCGGTTTGGGGTTAATCGCCATGGATCGTGGCTGAGCAGTTTAAGTTCATGCAGTATGGACTGAGGCTGAGCATTTTAGAGTCATGCAGTATGGGAGTTTAGGGTCAAGTAGTATGGACAGAGGCTAAGACTTTTAGGGTCATGCAGTATGTTCCGAGGCTGAGCAGTTTAAGGGCATGCAGTATGGACCATGGTTGAGCAGTTTAGGGTCCTGCTGTAGAGACCAAGGCTGAGCAGTTTAGGGTCACGCAGTATGGATCGACGCTGTGCAATTTTAGGGTCATGAAAAATGAACCTAGGCTGAGTAGTTTTAAGGTCATGCAGTATGGACCGAGGCTTAGCAGTTCAGGGTCATGTAGTATGGATAGAGGTTGAGCAGTTTAGGGTTTTGCAGTATGATTTGAGGCTGAGTAGTGTAGGGTCATGCTATATAGACCGATTCTGAGTAGTTTAGGTTCATGAAGTAGGCACAGAGGCTGAGTAGTTTAAGTTCATGCAGTATTGGCTGGGTCTTGCAGTAAGGACCACGGATGAGTAGTTTAGGGTCTTGTCGTATAGACCGTGGCCAAGCAGTTTAGGGTCATGCAGTATGGACTGAGGTAGAGGAGTTTAGGGTCATGCAGCGTGGACCGAGGATGAGCAGTTTAGGGTCATGCACTACGGACTGAGGCTTAGAAGTTTAGGGTCAGTATGGTTAGCAGTTTAGGGTCATGCAGTATGGACCGAGGCTCAACTGTTTAGGGTCTTGCTGTATGGACCGAGGCTTGGCAACTTTGGGTCATGTTGTATGTACAAAGGCTGAGTAGTTTATGGTCATGTAGTATTGACCGAAGCTGCATAGTTTAGGGTTATCAAGTATCGACCGAGGCTACGCATTTTAGGGTCATGCAGTACGGACAGAGGCTGAGTAGTTTAGCATCATGCAGTATGGATAGATGCTGAGCTATTTTTGGTCTTGTCGTATGGATCGTGGCCGAGCAGTTTATGGTCATGCAGTGTGGACCGTGGCTGAGCAGTTTTCTGTCATGCAGTATGGACAGAGGCTGAGGAGTTTAGGGTCATGCAATATGGACCAAGGGTGAGCAGTTTTGGCTCATGCAGTACATACACAAGCAGAGCGATTTAGGGTCATGCAGTATGAACCATGGTTGAACATTCTAAGGTCATGCTGTATGGACCGTAAATGACCAGTTTAGAGTCTTGTTATATCAACAATGGCCTAGCAGTTTGCGATTTTTCAGTCTGGATCGTGGCTGAGCAGTTTAAGGTCGTGTAGGATGGACTGAGGCTGAGCAATTTAGAGGCATGCAGTATGGATCGAGGCTGATCAGTTTTAGGGTCATGCTGTATGGATTGAGGCTGAGAAGTTTTAGGTCATGCAGTATGGACCGTGGCTGAGCAGTTTAGGGGTATGCAGGATGGATCGAGGCTGAGTAGTTTAAGGACATGCAATGTGGACCAAGGCTGAGGTGTTTGGGGTCATGCAGTATGAAACGAGGCTGAGTAGTTTAGGATCATGCAATATGGACCGAGGCTTAGCAGTTTAAGGTCATGCAGTATGGACCGAGGCTGTGCAATTTAGGGTCATGCAGTATGGACCGAGGCTAAGCAGTTTAAGGTCATGCAGTATGGACCGGGACTCAGCAGCATAGGGTCATGTTGTATGGACCGATGCTAGGCAATTTAGTGTCATGCAGTTTGAATGAGGTTTAGTAGTTTAGGGTCATGTAGTATAAAGCGACGTAGAATTCTTTAGGGTTATGCAGTATGAACCAAAGTCGAGCAATTTAGGGTCATGCAGTATGGACTGTGGCTTAGTCTTTTAGGGTCACGCAGTATGGACCGAGGCTGAGCAGTTTAGGGTCATGAAATATGGACTGAGGTTCATCAGTTTCGCATGATGCAGTATTGACTGCGGCTGAGCAGTTTAAGGTCATGCAGTATGGGCCGAGGCTGAGTAGTTTAGGGTCATGCAGCATGGATCGAGGCCGAGCAAATTAGGGTCATGCAATATGGAACATGGATGAGCAGTAAAGGGTCTAGCAATATGGACCGAGGGTGAGCAGTTTAGGGTCACGCAGTAGGGACCGAAGTTGAGCAACTTAGGGTCATGCAGTATGGACTTAGGTTGAGCAGTTTACGGTCATGCAAAACGGATCGTGGTTGAGTTTGGAGTCTTAGAGTACAGACCATGGCTGAGTAGTTTGGGGTTTTGTAGTATGGACCGTGGTCGAGCAGTTTAAGGTCTTACAGTATGGACCCTGGCTGAGCAGTTTAGGGTCGTACAGTACAGACCGAGGGTGAGCAGTTTAGGGTCTTACAATATGGACCGAAGCTGAGCAGTTTAGAATCAGGCAGTTTGGACCTAGGTTGAGCAATTTTGAGTCAAGCAGGATGGACCGACGCTGAGTAGTTTCAGGTCATGATGTATGGACCGAGGCTGAGGAGTTTAGGGTCATGCAGTATGGTCCCAGGCTGAGCAGGTTAGCGTCATGCAGTACAGACCAAGGCTGAGCAGTTTAGGGTCACGGAGTAAGGACCGAGGCTGTGGCTACGTAGTTTAGGGTCATGCACTACGGACCGAGGTGGAACAGTTTGAGGTCATGCAGTATGGATTGAGGCTGAGAATTTAGCCTTAAGCAGTATGGACAGAGGGTGAACAGTTTGAGGTCATGCGATATGGACTGAGCCTGAGCATATTAAGGTCATGCAGTACGGACTGAGGCTGACCAATTTAGGGTGATACAGTAAAGACCGAGGCTAAGAAATTTAGGGTGATGTAGTATGGACTGAGGCTTAACAGTTTAAGGTCATGCAGTATGGATTGAGGTTGAGCAGTTTAGGGTAATGCAGTATGGTCCGAGTTTGAGCAGTTTAGGATCATGCAGTATGGACCGAGGCTGAGCAGCTTAGGGTCTTGTAGTATGGACCAAGGCCGAGCAGTTTAGGGTTTTGCAGTAGTGACAGTGGCTGAGCAATTTTGGGTCATGAAGTATGGGCCGATGCTGAGCAGTTTAGGGTCATGTTGTATGGACCCAGGCTAAAGTGTTTAGGGTCAAGCAGTATGGACCGAGGCTGAGCAGGTTAACGTCATGCAATATGGATCGAAGCTGAGCAGTTTAGGGTCATGCAGTATGGACCAAGGCAGACCAGTTTAAGGCGATGCAGTATGGACTGTGGCAGAGTAGTTTTGAGTCACGGATCGAGGCTGAGCAATTTAGCGTCATTCGGTATGGACCGAGGCTAAACAGTTCAGAGTCATGCAGTATGGACTGAGCCTAAGCAGTTTAGGGTCATGCAATATGGACCGACGATGACCAGTTTAGGGTCATGCAGTATGGACACAGGCTAAGCAGTTTAGGGTCACGCTGTATGGATCGAGGCTTAGCAGTTAAAGGTCATGTAGGATGGACCGACGCCGAGCAGTTTGGGGTAATATAGTGTGGTTCGAGGCTGAGTAGTTTAGGATCGAGCAGTATGAACCGAGGCTGAGCAGCTTAGCGTCTTGCTGTATGGACTGTGGTAGAGCAGTTTAGGGTCTAGCATAGGGACCGTGGCTGAGTAGTTTAGGGTCATGCAGTATGCCATCGAGGCTGAGCAGTTTAGGGTCATGAAGTATGGACTGAGTCTTAGCAGTTTAGGGGCTTGCAGTATAGACCGAGCCTCAACAGTTTAGGGTACTGTTGTATGGACCGAGGCAAGGGCGTATAGGGTCTTGCAGCATGAAATGCGGTTTAGTAGTTTAGGGTCATGCAGTATGTACCGATGCAGAGTAGTTTAGGGTTATGCAGTATGGACCGAGGTTGGGCAGTTTCGGGTCACGCAGAATGGACATGGCTTAGCCGTTTAGGGTCACGCAGTATGCACCGAGGCTGAGCAATTTAGGGTCATGCAGTATGGACCAAGGTTGAGCAGTTTAGGGTCATGCAGTATGGACCTAGGCTGAGCAGTTTAGGGTTATGTAGTATGGACCGAGGCTGAGTAGTTTTGGTTCATGCAACATTGAACGAGGCCAAGCAGTTTAGGGTCTTGCAGTAGGGAACATGGATGAGCAGTATAGGGTCTTGCAATATGGACCGAGGGTGACCAGTTTAGGGTCACGCAATACTAACGGAGGATGAGCAATCTCTGTTCATGCAGTATGGATCTAGGTTGAGCTGTTTACAATAATGCAAAATCGACCGTGGCTGAAGAGTTTAGAGTCTTGCACTACAGACCATGGTTGAGCAGTTTAGTGTTTTACAGTATGGACCGTGGCCGAGCAGTTTAAGGTCATGCAGTATGGACCCTTGCTGACTGACCGAGGGTGAGAAGTTTTGGGTCTTACAGTATGGATCGAGGCTGAGCAGTTTAAGATCATGCAGTTTGGATTGAGGCTGAGCAATTTTGAGTCGTGCAGGCAGGACCAACGCTGAGCAGTTTAGGGTCATGATGTATGGAACAAGGCTGAGGACTTTGGGGTAATGCAGTATGGACCCAGGCAGAGCAGGTTAGCGCCATGTAGTATGGACCGAGGCTAGCAGTTTAGGGTCATGCAGTAAGGATCGAGGCTGAGGAGTTTAAGGTCATGTAGTATGGACTGTGGATGAGTAGTTTTGGGTCATGCAGTACGGACCGAGGCTGAACAGTTTAAGGTCATACAATATGGATCGAGGCTGAGAAATTGTGTCATGCAGTATGGACAAAGGTTGAACAGTTTAAGGTCATGCGGTATGGACTGAGCCTGAACAGTTTAGGGTCATGTAGCATGGATCGAGGCTGACCGATTTAGAGTCATGCAGTATGGATCGAGGCTAAGCAGTTTAGGGTGATGCAGTATAGACCGAGGCCTAGAAGTTTATGGTCACGCAGTATGGACCGACATTGAGCAGTTTAGGTTAAAGCAGTATGGTACGAGGTGGAGCTGTTTAGGATCATGCAGTATGAACCGAGGTTGAGCAGCTTAGGGTCTTGCAGTATGGACCATGGCTGAGCAGTTTAGGGTTTTGCAGCAGGGACTGTGGCTGAGCAATAATGGGTCATGCAGTATGAATCGACGCTGAGCAGTTTAGGGTCATCCGGTATGGACCAAGGCTGAGCAGTTTAAGGTGATGCAGGATGGACCGTGGCTCAATAGTTTAGGGTCATACAGTACAATCTGAGGCTAATCTGTTTAAGGTCATATAGTTTGGATTGAGGGTGAGCAATTTAGCGTCATGCAGTATCGACCGAGGCTGAACAGTTTAAAGTCATGCGGTATGGACTGAGCTTGAGCAATTTAGGGTCATGCAGCATGGACCGAGGCTGACCTGTTTAGGCTCATGCAGTATGGACTGAGGCTAAGCAGTTTAGAGTCATGCAGTATGGACCGAGGCTTAGCAGTTTAAGGTCATGCAGTATGGACCGAGGCTGAGCAG
>NW_006497511.1:2564428-2585040 GCF_000471905.2 Amborella trichopoda
AGTTTAAGGTTATGCAGTATGGACCGAGGCTGAGCAGTTTAGGGTCATGCAGTATGGATCGAGACTGAGAAGTTTAGGGGCTTGCAGTATGGACCATGGGTGAGCAATTTAGGGTCTTGCAGTACGGACCATGGCCGAGCGGTTTTGGGTTATGCAATATGGATTGTGGCTGTGTAGTTTAGTGTCATGCAGTATGGACCGATGCTGAGCATTTTTGGGTCATGCAATATGGGTCGAGGGTGAGCAGTTTAGGTTCATGCAGTATGGACCAAAGTGGAGAAGTTTAGTGTCATGCAGTATGGTTCGAGGCTGAGCACTATAGGGTCATGCAGTAAGGACCGACGCTAAGCAATTTAGAGTTATGCAGTATGGATCGAGGCTGAGCGGTTTAGGGTCATGTAGTATGGACTATGGATGAGAAGTTTAAAGTCTTGCATTATGGGCCTGGGCTGTGCAGTTTTGTGTCATGCAGTATGGATCGACAATGAGCAGTTTAGAGTCATACAAAATAGACTGAGGGGGAGCATTTTAGGGTCATGCAGTATGAACCGAGGCTAAGCAGCTTAGGTTCTTGCAGTATGGACCGTGGCCGAGCTGTTTAGGGTTTTGCAGTAGGGAATGTGGCTGAGCAATAATGGGTCATGCTGTATGAACCGACGCTGAGCAGTTTAGGGTCATCTGGTATGGACCGAGGCTGAGAAGTTTAAGGTGATGCATTATGGACCGTGGCTGCATAGTTTAGGGTCATACAGTACAATCTTAGGCTAATATGTTTAAGATCATACAGTTTGGATTGAGGGTGAGAACTTTAGCGTCATGCAGTATCGACCGAGGCTGAACAGTTTAGAGTCATGCGGTATGGACTGAGCCTGAGCATTTTAGGGTCATGCAGCATGGACCGAGGCTGACCTGTTTAGGCTCATGCAGTATGGACTGAGGCTAAGCAGTTTAGAGTCATGCAGTATGGACCGAGGCTTAGCAGTTTAAGGTCATGTAGTATGGACTGAGGCTGAGCAGTTTAGGGTAATGTAGTGTGGTCCGAGGTTGAGCAGTTTAGGATCGAGCAGTATGAACCGAGGTTGTGCAGCTTAGGGTCGTGTTGTATGGATCATGGTCGAGCAGTTTAGGGTCTTGCAGTAGGGACCGTGGCTGAGTAGTTTTGGGTCATGCAAGATGCAACCGAGGCTGAGAAGTTTAGGGTCATGCAGTATGGACTGAGGCTGAGCAATTTAGGGTTCTGAAATATGGACCGAGACTGAGCGGCTTAGGGTCGTGCTGTATGAACCGTGACCAAGCTGTTTAGGGTCTTGCAGTAGGGATAGTGGCGGAGAAATTTTGGTTCATGCAATATGCAATCGAGGCTCAGAAGTTTAGGGTCATGCAATATGGACAGAGGCTGAGCAATTTAGGGTCTTGAAATACGGATCGAGGCTGTTTGGACCGAGGCTGAGCAGTTTAAGATCTAACAGTATAGATTGTGGCTGAGTAGTTTAGGGTCAAGAAATACGGACCAAGGCGGAGCAGTTTAGGGTCAAGTAGTATGGATTGAGGCTGAGTAGTTTTAGGATCCTGCAATATCTACTGAGGCAAACCAAGTATGGGTTGAGGCACAGCAGTTCAGGGTCATGTTGTATCGACTAAGGCTGGGTAGTTTAGGGTCATGCAGTGCGAATCGACCTCTCCAGTTTAAGGTTATGCAGTATGGATCGAGGCTGAGCAGTTTAGGGTCATGCAGTATGGATCGAGACTGAGCAGTTTAGGGTCTTCCAGTATGGACCATGGATGAGCAATTTAGGGTCTTGCTGTATGGACCATGGCCGAGCGGTTTTGGGTCATGCAATATGGACCGTGGCTGTGTAGTTTAGTGTCATGCAGTATGGACCGATGCTAAGCATTTTGTGGTCATGCAATATGGGTCGAGGGTGAACAGTTTAGGTTCATGCAGTATGGACCAAAGTAGAGAAGTTTAGTTTCATGCAGTATTGTTTGAGGCTGAGCAATATAGGGTCATGCAGTGTGTATCGAGGCTGAGTAGTTTAGGGTCATGCAGTAAGGACCGACCTCTGCAGTTTAAGGTTATGCAGTATGGACAGAGGCTGAGCAGTTGAGGGTCATGCAGTATGGATCGAGACTGAGCAGTTTAGGGTCTTGCGGTATGGACCGAGGATGAGCAATTTAGGGTCTTGCAGTACGGACCATGGCCGAGCGGTTTATAGTCATGCAATATAGACCGTGGCTGTGTAGTTTAGTGTCATGCAATACAGACCGATGCTGAGCATTTTTTGGTCATGCAATATGGGTCAAGGGTGAGCAGTTTAGGTTCATGCAGTATGGACCAAAGTGGAGAAGTTTAGTGTCATGTAGTATAGTTCGAGGCTGAGCAATATAGGGTCATGCAGTGTGTATCGAGGCTGAGTAGTTTAGGGTCATGCAGTAAGGACCGACCTCTACAGTTTAAGGTTATGCAGTATGGACCGAGGCTGAGCAGTTTAGGGTCATGCAGTATTGATCGAGACTGAGAAGTTTAGGGTCTTGCAATATGGACCATGGATGAGCAATTTAGGGTCTTGCGGTACGGACCATGGCCGAGCGGTTTTAGGTCATGCAATATGGACCGTGGCTGTGTAGTTTAGTGTCATGCAGTATGGATCGATGCTGAGCATTTTTGGGTCATGCAATATGGGTCGAGGGTGAGCAGTTTAGATTCATGCAGTATCGACCAAAGTGGAGAAGTTTAGTGTCATGCAGTATGGTTCGAGGCTGAGCAATATAGGGTCATGCAGTAAGGACCGACGCTAAGCAGTTTAGAGTTATACAGTATGGATCGAGGCTGAGCTGTTTAGGGTCATGTAGTATGGACTATGGATGAGAAGTTTAAAGTCTTGCATTATGGACCTCGGCTGTGCAGTTTAGTGTCATGAAGTATGGACCGACATTGAGCACTTTAGGGTCATACAAAATAAACTGAGGGGGAGCATTTTAGGGTCATGCAGTATGGATCGAGGTTGAGCGATTTAGGGTCATGTAGTATGGACCTAGGTTGAGAAGTTTACGGTCATGCACCATGGACCGTGGCTGAGGAGTTTAGAATCTTGCAGTATGGACTATGGTCGAGCAGTTTAGGGTCTTGCAGTATGGACCCTGACTGAGCGGTTTGAGGTCATGTAGTACGGATCGAGGGTGAGCAGTTTGGGGTCATGCAATGCGGATCAAGGCTGAGCAGTTTAGGGTCAAGCAGTTTAGACCGAGGCTGTGCAATTTTGGGTCATGGAGTATGGACCGGTGCTGAGTTGTTTAGAGTCATGCAATATGGACTGAGGCTGAGGAGTTTAGCGTCATGCTGTATGGACCGAGGCTGAGCAGGTTAGCGTCATGCGGTATAGACCGAGGCTGAGAATTTTAGGGTCAGGCAGTATGGACCGAGGCTGAGGAGTTTAAGGTCATGCAGTATGGACTATGGTTGAGTAGTTTACGGTCATGCAGTAAGGATTGAGGCTGAACAGTTTAGGATCATGCAGTATGGATCGAGGCTGAGTAATTTAGCGTCATGCGGTATGGACCGAGCCTGAACAGTTTAAGGTCATGCGGTATGCACCGAGCAGAGCAGTTTAGGGTCATGCAGTATGGACCGAGGCTGACCAGTTTGGGGTCATGCAATATGGACCGAGGCTAAGCAGTTTAGGGTGATGCGGTATGGACCAAGGCTTAGTAGTTTAAAGTCATGCAGTATGGACTGAGGCTAAGTATTTTAGGGTAGTGCAATATGGTATAAGGCTGAGCAGTTTAGGGTCATGCAGTATGAACATAGGCTGAGAAGGTTAGAGTCTTGCAGAATGGACTGTGGCCAAGCAGCTTAGGGTCTTGCAGTATGGACCGAGGTTGAGCAATTTAAGGTCGTGCAGTATAGACCATTTTAGGGTTATGCGGTATGGACTGAGGCTGAGCATTTTATTGTCATGTAGTATGGACCGAGGCCGAGTAATTTACGGTCATGCAGTATGGACCGAGTCTGACCAGTTTAGGGTCACACAGTATGGATCAAGGCTGAGCAGTTTAGGGCCAGGTAGTAGGGACCTAGGCTTAGCATTTTAGGGTTATGCAGTACTGATTGGGGCTTAGCAGTTTAGGGTCGTGTAGAATGGATCGTGGCTGAGTAGTTTATGATTTTGCAATATGGACAGTGGCTGTGAAGTTTAGGGCCTTGCAGTATAGACCGAGGCCGAGCAGATTTGGGACCTGCAGTATGTACCGAGGCTGAATGGTTTAGGGTTATGCAGTATTGACCGAGGTTGAGATGTTTAGGGCCATGTTGTATGGACTGTGTAGTATGGACCATGGCTGAGCAGGTTTGGGTTTTGTATTACGGACAGTGGCTGAGCAGTTTAGGGTCTTGCAGTATGGACCGTGGCTGAGCTTTTTTGGGCCATGCAGTATTGACCCCGGCTTAGCATTTTACAGTCACGCAGTATGGTCCGAGGCCGAGCAATATTTGGTCATGCATTATGTACCAAGGCTGAGGAATTTAGGGTCATGCAGTATGGACCGAGGCTGAGCAGTTTAGGGTCATGCAGTTTGAACCTAGGCTCGGTAGTTATGGTCTGCAGTATGGACCGAGGCTCAACAGTTTAAGGCCATGCAATATGGACCGAATCTGAAAAGTTTAGGGTCATGCAGTTTGGACCGGGCAGAGTAATTTTGGGTCAAGCAGTATGCATCGAGGCTGAGTAGTTTAGGGTTGTGCAGTATGGACCGGGGCTGAGCAGTTTAAGGTCATGTAGTATGGTCCGAGGTTGAGCAGTTTAGGGTCATGTAGTATGGACCGATGCTGAGCAGTTTAGGGTTGTGCAGTATTGACTGAGACTAAGTAGTTTAGGGTCATGCAGTATGGACTGAGGCTCAACAATTTAGAGTCATGCAGTATGGACCGAGGCCGAGAAGTTTAAGGTCATGGAGTGTTGATCGAGGCTGAGCAGTTTGCGGTCATGCAGTATTCACCGAGGCTTAGCAGTTCTTACAATAGAGACCCAAGCAGAGCAAATTAGCATCATGTTGTATGGACTGAGGTTGAGAAGTTTTTATCATGTGGTATGGAACGTGGCTGCATAATTAAGATTCTTGCAATATGGACCATGCCAGTTTAGTGTTTTGAAGTATGTATCGTGGCTGAGCAGTTTAGGGTCTTGTAATATGGACCTTGGTTGAGCAATTTAAGGTCATGCAGTATGGACCGAGGCTGAGCAGTTTTGGGCCATGTAGTATGGATCGAGGCTGAGCAGTTTAGGGTTATGCACTATGTACCGAGGCTGAGCATATGAAGGTCTTACAGTATGGACCATGGCTGAGCGATTTAGGGATTGGCAGTACGGACCATGGGTGCGCAATGTTGGGTCGTGCAGGATGGAACGTGGCTGAGCAATTTAGGGTCATACAGAATGGACCGTGGCTGAGCAGCTTATGCTCATGTAGCATGGACCGTGGGTTTGCAGTTTCGGGTAATGCAGTATGGACCGAGGCTGAGCAATTTAAGGTCGTGCAGTATGGACCGAGGCTGAGCATTTTAAGGTTATGCAGTATGGACCGAGGTTGAGTAGTTTAGGAATATGAAGTACGGACCGAGGCTGACCAGTTTAAGATCATGTAGCACGGACCGATCCTTAGTAGTTCGGGGTCAGGCACTAGGGACCGAGGCTGAGCAGTTTAGGGTGGTGCAGTATGGACCGAGATTGAGCAGTTTAGGGTCATGCAGTATAGACTGAGGTTGAGCTGTTTAGGGTCATGTACTAGGGACCGAGGCTGAGCAGTTTAGGGTTATACAGTATGGACTAAGACTGAGTAGTTTAGAATCATGCAGTATGCACTAAGGTTCAACGGTTTAGAGTTATGTTGTATGGACCGAAGCTGAGAACTTTAGGGTCATGCAGTGTTGACCGAGGCTGAGCAGTTTAGGGTCATCCAATATTCACCGAGGCTTAGCAGTTTAGGGTCATACAATAGGGACCAAGCGGAGCAGTTTAGCTTCATGCAGTAGGGACCGAGGTTGAATAGTTTTTTGTCATGTGGTATGGAACATGGCTATGTAATTTAGAGTCTTGCAGTATGGACCATGGCTGAAGAGTTTAGGGTTTTGAAATATGGACCATGGCTTAGCAGTTTAGGGTCTTGCAGCATGGGTAGTGGCTGAGAAGTTTAGGGTCATGCAATATAGACTGAGGCTGAGCAGTTTAGGGCAATATAGTATGGACTGAGGTTGGGACTTTTAGGGTCATGCAGTACAGATCGAGGCAGAGCAGTTTAATGGCATGCTGTATTGACCGTGGCTGAGCAGTTTAGGGTCATGCCGTAGGGACTGATGATGAGAAGTATAGTGTCATCTAATATGGATCGAGGCTAAGCAATTTTAAGCTCATGCAATATGGACTGAGGCTGATCTGTTTATAGTTATGCAGTATGGACCGAGGCTGAGAAGTATATGGTCCTGTTGTATGGACCGGGGCTGAGCAGTTTTCGGTTTTGCTGTATGAACCGAGGCTGAGTAGTTTAAAGTCATGCAATATGGTTGAGGTTGAGTTGTTTAGGGTCATGCAGTACGGATTGTGGCAGAGACATTTAGAGTTTTGAAGTATGGACTGTGGCAGAGATGCTTAGGGTCTTGCAGTCAGAACCGTGGCTGAGCCGTTTAGGGCCATGCAGTATGGATCGATGCTGAGCAGTTTAGGATCATGCAGAATGGACCATGGCTGAGCAGTTTAGGTCAGCAGTATGGACCGAGGTAGAGAGTTCAAGGTCATGCTAGTATGGACCGTGGCTGAGCAGTTTAGGGTCATGTTGTACGGATAGAGGCTGAGGAGTTTAGGGTCTTGTAGTGTAGACCTAGGCTGGGCAGATTTAGGGATTTGCAGTACGGACCGTGGCTGAGCAGTTTAGAGTCTTGCAGTATGGACTGCGGCCGAGATGTTTAGGGTCTTGCAGTCTGGACAGTGGCTGAACAGTTTAGGGCCACGTAGTGTGGATCGAGGTTGAACAGTTTAGGATCATGCAGTATGGACCGAGGCTGAGCAGTTTAGGGTCATGAGTATGGACCGAGGCTGAGCAATTTAGGGTCATGCAGTATGGACCGAGGCTGAGTAGGTTAGGGTATTGCAGTATGGACCGAGGCTGAGCAGTTTAAAGTCATGTAGAATGGACCGAAGATGAACAGTTTAGGTTCTTGCAGTATGGACCGAGGTAGAGGAGTTTAAGGTCATGTTGTATGGACCGTGGCTGAGCAGTTTAGGGTCATGAAGTACGGATAGAGGCTGAGCAATTTAGGGGCTTGTAGTATGGACCTAGGCTGAGCAGATTTAGGGATTTGCAGTACGGACCGTGGCTGAGCAGTGTTGGGTCTTGAAGTATGGACCATGGCTTAGCAGTTTAGTGTCATGCAGAATGGACCATGGCAGAGAAGTCTATGGTCATGCAGTATAGAGCGTGGCTTAGTAGTTTATGGTCATACAGTATGGACGGAGGCCGAACAATTAAAGGTAGTGCAGTATGAACCGAGGATGAGCAGTTTAGGGTCATGTATTATGGACTGAGGCTGAGCAGTTTATGGTCGTGCAGTATGGACCGAGGCTGAGCAGTTTAGGGTCTTGCAATATGGAGGGAGGCAGAGCAGTACAAGGTCATGCTGTGAGGACAAGGGCTGAGAAGTTTAGGGTCTTGCAGTATCGACTGAGGTTGAGCAGTTCTAGGGTCATACAGTATGGACCAAGGTTGAGAAGTTTTGGGTCAGGTAGTATGAACCAAGGCTGAGCAGTTTAGGGTTATGCAATATGGACTGAGGCTGAGTAGTTTAGGGCCATGCAGTATGGATAGAGGCTGAGCAATTTAGGGTCATGCAGTATGGACCGTGGCTGTGCAATTTAGGGTCTTGCAGTATGGTCCATGGCTAAGTAGTTTAGAGATTTATAGTACAGATCGTGGCTGGGTAGTGTTGGGTCTTGCTGTAGGGACTGTGGTTGAGTAGTTTAGGGTCATGCAGAATGGACCGTGGCTGAGCAATTTATGGTCATGCAGTATGGACCATGGCTTAACAGTTTAGGGTCATGTAGTAAGGACTGAGGCTGAGCAATTTAAGGTCGTGCAGTATAGACAAAGGCTGAGAAGTTTAGGGTCATGCAGTACGGACCGAGGCTGAGTAGTTTGGGGTCTCGCACTATGGACCGTGGATGAAAAGCTTAGGGTCATGCAGTACGCAAACAAGGCTGAGCAGTTTAGGGTCGTGTAGTATGAACCAAAGCTGAGCAGTTTAGGGTAATGCAATATGGACCGTGGCTGGGCAGTTTAGGTTCATGCAGTTCAGACCGACGCTGAGTAGTTTGGGGTCTTGCAGTATAGACCATGGTTGAGCAGTTTGTGGTCATGAAGTATGCAACCGAGGCTGAGCAGTTTAGGATCATGCGGTATTCACCGAAGCTGAGCAGTGTAGGGTCATGCTGTATGGACCGAGGCTGAGCAGTTTAGGGTTATGTAATATGGACCGAGGCTGAGTAGTTTAGGGTCATGCAATACGGACAGAGGCTAACCAGTTTACGGTCCTGCAGTGTGGACCGAGGTTGAGCAATTTAGGATCATGCCGTATGGACCGAGGCTGAGCAGTTTAGGGGTATGCAGTATGGACCGAAGCTGAGTAGTTTAGGGAGATGCAGTGCTGACCAAGGCTCAGCAGTTTAGGGTCTTGCAATATGGACCGAGGCTGAGAAGTTTAGGGGCATGCAGTGTTGACCGAGGCTGAGGATTTCATCCTCCATGAAGGCTTTTTATTTAAAGGAAATCGCCTTTGTGTACCTAAGTGTTCTGTTAATCTTAAACTCATTTCTGAGCTACATGGAGGTGGCCTAGAGGGACATTTTGGTCAAAACAAGACCCAAGCTCTTGTAGAAGAAAGGTACTTTTTGCTTAAATTAAAAAATGATGTTGGAAGATTTGTTAAAAGATGTGGGATTTGTAAACATGCAAAAGGATGCACACAAAATACTGGTTTATACAACCCACTACCCATCCCTAGAAAAACTTGGGTGGATGTTGGCCTAGACTTCGGGATGGGACTTCCGAGAACAAGGCAAGAGCTGGATTCTATATTAGTTGTTGTTGATCAATTTTCACAAACTGATGGGCAAACAGAGGTCATCAATAGAACTTTAGGAAATCTCCTTCAAACCCTGGAGGAGATCGGCCAGGGTCATGGGATTCTATGCTGGCACAAGCAGAGTTCGCCTAGAACAGTTCAAAGCATCGTTCAACAGGCAAAAACACCATTTGAAATTATGTATGGGCGAACGCCATTGCACATTTTGGATGTGACACCGATATCAAACCCTGGACATTTTAATGCAAATGCTGATGATCTGACTGATCATTTGAAAGAAGTCTATGACAATGTTCACCGAAAGTTAGCCGAGGCATATGAGCAATATAAGGCTGCTGCTGGCAAAAGTCATCATCCAAAGGAGTTTAATGAAGGAGATTTGGTTATGGTGTACCTCCGTTGTGATAGGTTTCCAGAGGGAAAATATCACAAACTCAAACACTGGAAGATAGGACCATGTCTAATCCTGAAGCACATTAGGACAAATGCCCATCACCTCGAGTTACCTAAAGGTATTATGATCATCCCAATTTTCAACATTTCTGATTTATTCAAATATCATGGAGAAGCTTATACTATCAATTGAGACGAGGTTCGAGACCTGTGCAAGAGAATGAGTGCATTCTTGACATCATTGATACCTAAAATATAATGACCAGTCAAGGACAACTCACTCAATACCTGGTGCGGTGGAAAGACAAACCTGAATCTGAAGACGCTTGGCTAGCAGATGAGCAATTAAAAGAGAATAATTTGGAAATATGGAGGTCCGTGGTTGATAACTCGAGGACAAGTTCTTTTGAAGTGGGGTGACTGATGCATCCGTAAATCTAGAAAGGTTCTTGAGGATTCCACAAAAACCTAGAACCAAATTAAGTCATTATCCTAGGAAGTTTTCTAGAAACATCTCTAGAAATATCTAGCAATAAATTACTGTTTAAGGAATTATCTAGGGACCTTTTCTAAAAAATTATCTAAAAATATCTAGCAATGAACTATTGTTTAAGGAACTATCTAGGAACGTTCTCTATAAATTTCATTATAAATCTCTAGAAACATCTTCCTTAGTCTATGAATACGTCCAAATGGATCCATTTCCACCAACCAAGAATTGAGTGTTTCCTTTGAGCTTTTGTTGAGAGTGTGTAATCCATCTCCATGTAGTGAGTAATTCCCACGTGAGGTTGAGTGATTCCCTTTTATTCCATTCCTCCTTATTAAAAAACAATTGTATCTTGTTTTATATTGGAATAAAAAAATTAGTTTCATTTTATTGTGCCCTATTTCTCAATCATATTGCCTTCAATTACATCAATTTCAAAACATATCTACGTCCATAGAGATTCTATCTATTATATACTTTAACCTCCAAAAATATGTTCACACGCTCCTTCTTCTTCTTCTTTTATAATTCGTATTATTATTATTATTATTTAAAACTATATGGTTGCTATATATATCTACCTTTACAGACGGTGAAGATGATCCTTTTGGGAAAGTAATTTTGTGGTTCTTATTGGGGAATTGAACATGAAAGGGCATTTGAAGATTGTATTCCTGTTGTTATTTTCTAAATTTTCATATTAATTTTTGGGATTGTATACAACAAGATCATTTACCTTTTTTATAGGGAGGTTATAATTATTTTTAATTTTCCGATAGAAAATCTGATAGCTTAGGTGTGTCTTAAGTTAAAAAAATCGAGTCGGCCAAGGTACTCAGGCCTTGGCTGCGGCAATTTACTCGGGCGAGTTACTCGGACTCGCCTGAATCCATCTTTTCTTTTCTTTTTCTAAGAAAATGAAGATAAAATTAAGTTATACTACTTGAATTATGTGTGTTGCACTTAAAATCGATCTTTAGAAGAGCGACCAAGTATTTAATGACCAAGAGATCTATTAGGCAATAGTTAATGTTGGAGATCTATTAGGAAATAGAGTGACCAAGTATTTAATGACCAAAGAGATTTTTTAGGCAATAGTTAATGTTGGAGATCTATTAGGCAATAGTTCGATATTATATAGTAAAAAGAACAAAAATTATTTTTCTTGATTATTATTTGTTATAAACTTTTTAAAACAGCCATAGAACTTTTTTGGGTTTTGTGTTAAAAAATACTTTAATATGATACTGATATTTGTTTTGTTTATCAAAAGAAAAATGTGGCTTAAATGGGTTCTATGAAAACTTTACAAATTAAGGACTATACGATAAAAATAGTTGAAAAACTACTCTTATATGGAAAAGGAACTTCTCCAAGAATAATACTATTTTATGTTGTGAAAATTCTTAACAAATATGTTAATGTGCATAAAAAATTGAAACCATTCAAAATTCATAAATTAAAAATATGAAATATTTTTAAACTTTTTTATTTTAAAAATTATGGTGTTTAAAGAAAAGTTTTAAAATATGGGAAAGTAAAAGTAGACTAGAAATATCAAATATAAAAAATAAGAAACTTAGCTATAAACTAGTTTTTAAGCATAAAAGTACACACTTAAAAATTTGTAATTTTCAAAAAATATGAAAGAAATAATAAAATTGATATCCTTTTTTTTTTATATTTCCTATATCTTTTTGTAAGATAATAATTTTTTTAATATTTTTTAAGTGTTAATAGAAAATCAAGAATTAAAAATTAATTCAAAGTTTAAAAAAAATTTAGATTTTAAATATTTGAAACTGATTTAGTATTTTTAAGTGTTTGTTAGTTTTCATAACATAACCGCAAGGAAATGTGAAAAAAAAAAAACTCATTAAAGAATCATAAAAAAATTGAAAATCATAATTAAATGAAAAATGATTAAAAAAAACGAGTAACCAAATCACGGTTTTAAGCATCAAATAAACTTTTAGAATTGAAACATATAATATATTTGCCAATAATACAAATCCAGAAAAGACACAGCAAAATCCATATTTTTGCCCAATAATTTAACTCATTAACTCTCTCTTCTCTCTTTATGGAAACATGGTAAATTGATTTTTGCCATAAGAGAGGTGAGATAAGAAGGGCTGTGGTATATGTTACAACCCAAGAGCAACCATTGGCGATTGGGGACTATGTTTGGTCTCCTCCATACGTCGTCGAGAAGTGTAGTTAATCACCACTGTCCATAATGAGGACTGGATGACAGTTGTCTCCATGGTGTGTCATTACCATACACCACAGGATTATGATATGATTACTATTTTTTATTGCGAACAAATTTTAATCTCAATCATGAGGATGGTTTCTGAAAACTTACGTTGGCTCAAAACCCAATTCCCATAGTTAATTTTTATTACTCCAATAATAACTAAATGTAAATTCCAACAAATGTAGAGGGACAGAGTTATTTAGTTAACAGAGAGAGATGCATTGAGGCATGTAGAGAGAACTTGAAGTGATTGTTACTAACCATTTAACGTGACAAAGATTATAGTTGCTCTGCTCGGAAGGATGACTGAACAATACACAAAAACAATCGGGAGACTTCCTAAACTTCCACAGTGGGTTGGAAAGAGAGTTTGAAAGCTAATGGAGAGAGAGAGCAGTAGGACTTTCAAGCATGCCACTTCATTATTAGAAGGCATCCTAGAGCAATGTTCCGTGGAGAGGGAGAAAGAGGGATTATATTTCGGGAAAAGTGCAAAAAAACTCCTTAAAATTGACTTGTTACGCACTTTACCCCCGTCCAACTCTTTCTAGCAAATACTCCCATATAAAAGTTCATTCTTTTTGGACGAAAATACCTTTCTTTCAGATAACAAATTATCAACTTTTCCAAGCAAATACCCCATATAAAAAATCATTATTTTTGGATGAAAATACCCTTCTTTCACATAACAAATTATTTTCGTTGGAGAGAGCGGTCGGGCATTTTGAACAGGCAGTTCGACGATTATTTTTGTTGGAATGGCCGGTCCGGCATTTCATGGTGGTGGTCCGGCATTTCATGGTAGCGGTCTTGCATTTCATAGTAGCGGTTTGGCGATTAGTTTTTGCTGAAATGGGCGGTCCGGCATTTTGAAGGGCAATCCTGTATTTTAATATTTTGGAGGGGCAGTCCGGCATTTTGAAGTGAGCAATCTGGTATTGAACAGGTCTGGTGTTTTGAAGTGAGCAATCTGGCATTGTACAAGTGTGGTCTGGTGTTTCTTTTTATTGGGATCTGAAAATGATTTATTACATGAGGGAAGGGTACATTCATAAAAAAAAAAATTAATTTTTTGTATAGGGATACAGGCTAGGAAACATAATTTTTTTTGTGAGAAGTTGCTAGGAAAACTTGAATGGGGGTAAAGTGCGTAAAAAGTTCATTTTGAGGGGCTTTTTGCAATTTTCCCTTAGATTTCCCTTTAGATTATTGACATAAAGAATTTTTTTTATAATTGTCTTTGCATTAATAATTTATGATGCATAACTAACTAACCATCTCTATAAGACATTAAAAATTAAGATTAATAATAATAAAAAAGAGGACGAATGTTGTTCATCACCTTCACCAACTAAAAAAAGAACAATAACAATGATACGTACAAATCCAAAAAATAAAAATAAAAAAAATTCTTTTGCAATCAATAGATCATAATTCAATTACTAAGATAATTTGATACACTCAATATGCAAAATCATAACCACAAATATGTCAGCATTTGCTCTATATTAGATATGCAAAGCAACAATTCTTGTGCAAGAATGCATACCCAATGTCAAAAGCTCTAGACTCTTCAACTTAAGATCTAGGCTAAGCGACCTCAGATCTGAAGTCGCCAACGTCAGATCTGAGGCCGGGAAATTTTATGGGCTTACTTCATAAAAGACTATGTTTCCAAAGGTGCGCGCACTTCGTCGAGCGGTCAAGAGCACCCAAGTCTTTTGGCCCATATCGTACATTCACATTAGCAACTCTCTACAAAGACCCCATCTTTAGATCTTGCCACTCTTGTTTAGATTTATATATATATATATATACCTTCTTTCTTTTCTTCTTCTTTTTTTTTTTTTTTCCTCAAAACCTTAATTCAATCCCCAACCAACCTCTAATCTGAGGTCCGGAAATTTTATTACCCTCTGCCTCTGATTCGTGCCCACCATATTACACAAACTGCCCACCATATTACATAAACTGATTACACTGTGTCAAATCTTGGTGGTGTGTCAAATGTTAGTTCATCCAAAAAGTTGATCTCGGTGCTTCCAAAAATTTGATCCCTTTCAATTTAGCTTTTGGCATTGATGGGAGTTCGTCGTCATCTTTTGTTATATTGAAATTTGAGCTACTCCATACACTGATATCAGAAAATGCATGTGTTGCAAGCAGCTCTAGATGCCTTTCCTGCTGTAGTACATGAACTCGGTGTTCCTGTTAAGCTCTTCTTGGCTTGCATACATATTGCCCTCTTCATTTTGATTCCTACCATGTAGTACTCATTGAATTGAGCATACACGTTGTGCGTCTCAACGCCGGTACTAACACAAACCAAAAGAAGGTACCCAATGATTCTTCTTTGCTAGGAGCCTTGCTGGTGAACATGAACATGGGAATGACGGTAACTGTCAAATGGTATCAAATAAAGCTCAGTATGCGATGGCAGGACGGTGGTCACGAATTGCCTAGAACACCAGGTCCTGTGGTTCAATATGAAGTGCTTGAATTAGGTCCAGATGAGATTTTCATGGTATGGAGGATTGATGATGTCTTCTCTCTCTCGTCACAACCTCTTTGCCCTTGCCACGGACTATTTGTTTTTCAGCCATTTTAGACCCCTCCTTGACATCGCCTACCTCTCTCTCAAACTTTGCTCTATAAATTGCTCTTGTAAACAAACTTTACTATGCAAATCCCATTTTGGATCTCCTCTACCATTCATACCCAATATCTCTCTTTGATCTAATTCTCTCTATGAGCATGACCCTATAACCCCCTTTTCACCTGTAACCCCCTTTTCATAAAAAGTTCAGCTCTCCTATTCATCCATGGTTGAATCAATAAAGGCTCTCAGTTTCGTGAGAGAAACTCATAGACCAAGGAAGCACTACCAAATGCCTCCAAGTTGTATTTCGACTTTCTGCCGAATCCTGTTTCAACTCTCTGCAAAACAACCTTTGTCTTTATTTTGACTTCTATTCTAGACTGCGAGTTGTTGAATCTGTTTCGCATCCACACCTAGTTCTGTTGGCTCTTTCAAGTGCCAATCTGTGAAGTACCATTTTGCAGTTCTTGTTCAAGCAAGAGACCACTGCTTCTATTGGTCACGCCATGCACGTAAAGACTTAAATATTCCACTCATTCGTTTATGCAACTTATTAAGAGAACACTGTTTTTGCTTCTATTGGTCACGCCATGCACGTGAATACTTAGATATCTAACTCGTTCGTTTATGCAACTTATTAAGAGACTACTGCTTCTATTGGTCACACGATGCACGTGAAGACTTAAAGATCCTACTCGCTCGTTTATGCAACTTATAAGCATCGTGAGTTTGAGGGTGGAGTGTTAGTGTATGGATATCTTGTTAGTATTGATATACATATCTATATGGGTATATATCTTTTGATAAGGTTAATTGTCAACAACTATCTTAAGATCAGTTAGTAATTATCATTAACAAAGCGAACTCCCCATTTTAAAGTCACGGAAGGGAATGATCAAGTAGACATGACAATAAAAACAAAATAAATATTCTAATCGCAATGAAAATAAATTTAGATAAACAAACACACAAACAAATTCGTTTAAAGAAAATTTAAAGTTAACAAAATTGTACCAATATAATAAAACTATAAAGCATGACAGAATTCATGAAAAAAAAAAAAAAAACGAAATTTTTAAAGAATAAAGAATGAGAGTGAGAACCCAAATCAAACCAACACATATATACGTATAAACAGAGAGATAGAAACGAAACACTCCTTGTTACATGAAAAATAAAAAATAACATACCTATTTTGAGAGGTTACGAGGGGCACAAGAAGGCTTCTTAACCTATGTATAAGACTTCTAAACCTAATTAAGATAAACAATCTCTCTCTTAGCATGAGAGAGATATTTTAGGTGAGAAAATAATAAGTATAGATTATAAGATATAGGTGAGATATAGATTGCCCTCTCTCCCCTAAAAAATATGTGTACTCCCTCTCTTCCCTTTCTTCCCTTAAAGTATACATACTATCTATCTCTTCCCTCTCTCACTCTTCCCTATTTTAGAAGATTGAGCTCTCTCTCTCTCAATATGCTACGTTTAGATAAGGATATAATATGGTATAATAGTAAGTAAAGATTTTAAGATATAGGTGAGATATATATTGCTCTCTCTCTTTCCCTAAAATATGCATGCACTTATCTATGGTAAGTTAGGACTTTACTCTCTCTATCTCCCCCCTCCGTAAAATTTATGCGTGTTCTCTCTCTCTCTCTCTTCCCTTTCTTCCCCTAAACTATACGTGTTCTCTCTCTCTTCCCTCTCACTCTTTTCTATTTTAGAATATTGGGCTCTTTCTCTCTCTCTCTCCCCTTACAATTAGGAATATGTCCTACAACCTCTATACAGTTAGGTACCTTTCTTGTTTTCGCGACATGTGTCTACCCTTTAACTCTCGTTTAATAATGTAGCATAGATATAATAAAAGTGCCACTTTTTATCAACGCCTGCATATGGGTGTGTTGGTTATTGTTTTTATTATAAATGGATCTTTTAACAAGAGATTTTTTTTTTTTGAATTCCAAAATTTGTTTTTAAACTCCAAAAAGAAAGACGTTTAAAGTTGCGGGATTCACTCTTGTGGAGGCTATTTTTTTTTTAATTCCAAAATTTTTTTTTAAACTCCAAAAAGGAAGAAGTTTTTTTTGAATTCCAAAATTTGTTTTTAAACTCGAAGTTTTTTTTTAATTCCAAAATTTGTTTTTAAACTCCAAAACGGAAGACATTTTTTTGCTACACATGTCTAACCCTTAACTCTGACTTAATAATGTACTATAAATATAATAAAAGTGCCACTTTTTATTCCCTTAACTCTGGCATAATAATGTAGCATAGATATAATAAAAGTGCCACTTTTTATCAAAGCCGCATATGGGTGTGTTGGTTATTGTTTTAATTATAAATGGATCTTTTAACAAGAGGGTTTTTTTATTTTGAATTCCAAAATTTGTTTTTAAACTCCAAAAAGGAAGACGTTTGAGGTTGTGGGTTTCACTCTTGTGGAGGCTTTCAAAAAAAAATTAGAAACCTTATGTAAACATTTTTCTACATTTTAAGGTGTAAACCTTATGTAAACATTTTTCTAATCTTTTTTAGTAGATAAGTTGTTATTTGAGAATGATTGAAGTCCTTTTAATTTCTTCACTTCTACTTCCTCAAATTGATTTTAAGAAAAATGATATTTTGATCTAGCCAAGGGTTAATTTTTGGTTTGGCAGCTCTATATATAAATTTTAGGGAAAATATCTCCATATCCCCTATTTTTAAGTTTCATTTCTTGATAAACCCAAGGCTTCAAAAAATATCTTTTAGCCACCTAGCCACATTAAACCTATTTTTTAACCTAACAAATGTAAGAAAGACATGCTCTTTCTAGATCCAATCCTTTTTCTCTCTTCACTTATATACCTCAAACTTCTCACTTTCTCTCTCTTCTTGCATCTCTCTCTCTCCTCCTGTGTTTCTCCAAACACCTTTCTCTCTCCTCCTGATAACCTCTCACCTCTATGAAGCCCTTCTCTCTCCCTAGAGGAGGCCATGGCCAAGGCCAAAACCCTTGTAAATGTCAAAAATCGGCAAACCCTAACATCCAAAGACCAGAAAACCCTAATTTCTCCATCATCCACTCTAGCATTTCCTTCCACACCAGCAAACCTTGCCCCTCAAAGATATCCAAGAAAGTTCGTGTTCAATCCAAAACATTCTGCAATATAATGCATAGTGAATTACGCTGATTCATTTGAGATGCCCAAACCTTCTAAAAATGAGAAAATAACTGATACTCGAAACGCAGAGGTTGTTCAAGAGAAAAAAAAGGTTTTGTTGATGATGCTGAAAATAGCGAAAAATGCCACATTAAAAAAAATAATGGGGAAAGATCATCTGAGCTTTTGTTGTCTTTGATCTCTCTAGATATATCAGAATATAGGAAGAGAAAGAGGTTGTTTGCTGAACCAGAAGCTTCTACAATTTCTAGATTGGGTTTGCGGATTTTGTGAACTCTGAGTTTCAGGGCCCCAATAGGTCACAATGAGAAAACCAAAAGCATCAGCTGATTCCACAATCTCATCACAAAGTGCAGGCTCACAGCTTTCTAATAGCTCCCAATGAAATGAGGATGGAGTTCAAGGACGAGGCCTTTAGCTGATGGCATAATTGCCACAGGCATCAGCTACTCCACGAATGCTTCACATGCCTGCAACTCTGAGTTTTGAGCTCCTCACCAATACTGGTTTCACTGCCTTGCTCAAGAACTTAGTAGTTGCTTCAATTGCGGCTTTAAGGCCTATTTGATTGCTTACCCTATCACTTAGGGTGAAAAATGTAAAGAAAGAGAGGGAAGGATCTGAAATTCCGAACGCATAGAGGGAAGAGGGAGAGGTAGTAACATAGATAAATAAATAGATATTTCGATAGATTGAAAGGAAGGGAAAAAGGCTGAAATCCAAAATACACAAGGAGAAAGGAAGGAACACACACAAAGAGAGAGAGAAAGAGAGAGAGAGAGAGAGAGAGAGAAAAGATCAGATCAAACCCCAAAGCTAGAGAGAGGTAGGGAGAGATCAAACCCCAAAGCTAGAGAGGCAGGGAGAGATGCTGAAACCTGAATACTTACTTGGCGCAAGGAAGAAGGGGATTGGGTTTGTGGGTTTTGTGAAGATCATAAAAATGAAAGGAGAGAATGGGAATGTGAGGAGAGAGAGCAGGAGGAGAGAGACTGGAGGGAGAGAGAGTAAGGGAAAAAGAGAGAGAGGGTGTGGGGAGAGAGAGAAAGAGAGAAGTTTGGGAGGATGGCTTTTAGAAAAGGCATGTCTGTTTGTTTGGCCTAAAAAAACAGGTTTAAATTAGAATAAATAAAATCTACAATTTTTATAGTCCAAGATATCTTTTAAAACTTTGGTTCTATTATGAAATGAAACCTAAAAAATAAGGGGTATGGAGATATTTTCCATATATCTTATTATACTATCATAAATGCTACCTCTTCCTAAATATATTTCATAATATTCAGTGCTCTTAAAAAACAAAAACAGGAAGGAGAACCAAAATATATAAGAAAATATTCATAAAAATATTAATAACCAATTAAAAAAATGAAAGATTTAGATAAAAACAAATCACCAGAACATATTTGTGTCACCAATCTTCTTCTTTTCTCCCATGGACACTCCATTCTACTGACCTTTAAATAAATAAAACCGTACCCCCTCCTCTCTTGAAACACTAAGTGCCTCTCTCTCTCTCCATTCCCTTAGCCTTTCTCTCTCCACTCCATTCCCTTCGCCTTGCTCTTTTTAGAAGCTCTTAAAACCCTAGCCTCCTCCTCTCTCTATAACTCCAACCTCTTAGCCTGTCTCCTTTTTGCTTCATCTACGTGTTGTGACTTTCCCTAGTCTTAAAGAAGATATATCTGTATTGTTTAGTGTCCCACTGATCCTCTCTCTACTTTGCTCTTTAGATCGATATGGAAGTAGTACCTTATTTTATCTTATTCATAAGATAGTAATGGAGTTGCCTATCAAGTCCATTCTCTGATTCAAATGCGTATGTAAGGTTTGGTGCAACCTCAGTTTCAACTCTGATTTTATTAAAGGCTATGCCATTAAACATCCTTCCATTTGTTCCTCTTTTGGGAAAAGCTAAGACTTAGGCATTGAATCTTCAGATTCAGGATCTGAATATGAAGATTCTGAACCCCTAACTGTGAAACTTAATTTTTTTACCATAAGTGAGGTTCAACCTGGCAAAGTAGTGTTGAAAGCCTCTGACTTCCCACATAGCAATTTGTGAATCGGTTGTTCTTTTGCCGGTATTTTGTATCTCACAAGCTAATTGAAAAATAGCCGGTCATTTGTATGCAACCCTGCTACAAGAGAAATGGTGGAGCTCCCAAGTTCCACATATGCAGTCGATTGTGGGACAACAATGGTCACTGATTATTTTGAGCCTTATTATTACAAAGTGATGTGTGTTGCTCAATATGACTATTCAAAACTGACTGTTTGTACGTATTTTTTAGCACCTTGGTCCTTGGTAAGAAACAAGTCAATAAAGCCTACCAAAAATGGAAATTCCCGACAGTCTCAGAATGACCCCAAAACTGATCAAGATCTTCATCAGTATTTCAAAAGACCGCCTGCTGAGTTTCATCATAATCAGACATGTCTAAGGCAGTGGACACAAAGAAATAATTTCTGTAAAATCGATCTCTAGCACCTTGAAATGGACCCCGTAACTAGAACTATACTTTTGGTATATCAAACAGCCATGGGACCATATCCATTAGATCCAGCAC